>VWPU01016105.1:0-71378 GCA_013398955.1 Callaeas wilsoni
AAGAAAAGAAAAGAAAAGAGTCTGTAGGCAAAATCAAGGGTCTCCCAAATGTCATGAGTGGTAGTCGTGGTCACACAGTCTGGACCAGACTAGATCCTACAAGTCTCCTTACACACAACAACATAATTTTCTTACCACAGCACCCCACCCTCATCTCCAGAAAAGAGGGAAGCTGATCTCTGAATGGCAGGTACATGGAAGCTGGAGTTGAAAGTATTACATCTTATGAGACCAAGTTGGGACCTATTTTTTAGCAAGCTGAGTATTTCATTCCATGGGTTAAAAATGCACATGCAAATGTATTAGTGGATATTTTGAAATAATTTCATAAGAGAAATAGCCTGAGGCAAAATAAGAGGCATATTGTAGAGTTATTGTTCATTCAGGCTGTTAGAGGAACAGTTGATTATTCCTTGGCCCAGAGAAGAGGCAGTTTGAACAGGGTAGTGGGTAGAGTGTCTTTGATTTGCCTTGTAGTGTTTGTGCATAAACATGGTTCTTTTTTAGTACTCCATGGCATTCTGTGTAGGTCTTTGAGAGCTGTTCCACTGCTGTTGATAAGTAATTGCATTTTGCCTATTTCTCTTGCTGCTGCTTTTCGTGCCATCTGGCACAATACTACGTGGAACCAACATGTTTTCACTGCAAAATTTATTAAATGCGTATGTAATCCGAAAGAGGGGAAACTGAGAAGGTTCATTTGAAGGTTATAATCTATATTAATGACAAAACCCTCCACCACCACCTCCCATCCCCCTCAAATATCCAATTTAACTGTTTTATCTGCTGCATCTTTCTTTGAACTGGACAGAGATGCAATGCAAAACTTTGGGCTAAAAGTTTCAGAACAGAAGAAAAAAATGTTTGTAACTTTAAAAAAGATTTTGCGGTTCTGATTTCTGGGAAGAGTTTATCTCACTTTAGTTTTGGGCTGTGAGGGAGAATCACAGAACAGTGCAGTCGCTGGGTGGCACTTCATGGGATTTGCAAAGGTCCAGTAGAAACAGCCCATCACTGTAAGTTATGTGGAGGGGGTATGGTAGATGAAGCAGCAGTGATGGGACGTGAACTTAATTTCATTCCTCCCATGCCCTTTTTTTTTGGTTTTATGTTTTTCACTGATGGACTCAGCAATTCAGCTGGTTTTTACAGGGTGATGGGAGGTGAATAAAAAGTCTGTGAGACAGACAGTTATCTCCCTGGTCTTCTGCTGAGGTTCTGTCCTTTCCTTTGTGTCGGCTTCATACTGAACAAGAAAGAAATGAAGTCAAAATGAAACTTTCTCAAGGAAAGCCCGTTTATTTTTCTCCTGATTATTCTTAGCTCGGGCTAGCCCCAGAAGTGGCCTGGATAGTGTTTCCAAATAGGAAGTGCATGCAGGGTGAGTCACATGTTAGTGCACAGATAGGCACAAATGAACTGCACATACAATATTAAGTGGTTACAAGTAATTTCTTTATTGTTGTTGGTGGTTCTCTGGTAGCTAAGAGTAGATACCTAAAAAATGGAGTCTACTGATGAGCTCTGGTTATTCACAAATACCATCTTACTTCTTTTAATTCAATATCTATGTCTGTAAGACTCAAATGCCGGAGTGGGATCAAGTCTGTAGATCATCTTGACTGATGTCTGTTCTGGTAGTGGTCAGCTATGCATCCCAAGGAAAACAAAGAAAATGTCCACCGATTATATAAAAGAATCTGAATTTGGACCCTTTTCCCCACCTCAAGATCTCTCTGCATCTGCTATCCTAAACCTTATGTGTAAATGATAATGTTAAAATCTGGACCCTGTTCTTAGATGATGAGCCTTTTTGTGACATATTTTTAAAATTTACTTGTGAAAGACGCATGGTGAGTATAATAACATTGTTTATAAAGGTCATACCTCATGTGTCATGCCTTGTGTGTCATGCCTCATTTTAGTACAAATTATTTTTTAAAGCCTAAGCTTCTTTCAAAGACCACATAGTGCCAATGTCTTGATTACATTAATCAAGCATCCATCTGAAGGAAGAAAATTACACAGGTGACTCAGAAAAGCTCTGACTCAAAACATACACTTTTCTTATGTTACACACACAAAAGGTCATTCTAAACCAACAGTCTCTGACTTCTTATGGAAGAAGAGAGATTGCTAATTCTATGTGCAGGATAGGTTTCCATCTGTTTCCTTTTTAACTTGTGTATTTGTTATGTAATACATCTGAATATTTATATAAGAATTCAGTTGTGGTCCACTTCATATTTGTTGGTTCACATGGACTCAGATACGTAATTCCTTTGTTTTTCCTAGTGTGCATGTTTGAAATGTTGGTTCAGTGATGTTTGTAAGTGAATCCTGCAGTACTGGAGAGCATGTGAGTATTCTAAAATACATGGATTTGAATTTTGTTTGAATAGAAATTGGTAAAATATGATAAAGAGATGCAAATTAATCTTTTCAGGTTCTTAATCATCTGCATAAGAAATTGAGAAATATGTCAAAGAAGTCAGAAGCATCTAAGAAAAAGGTATGTTGCATTCACTACTAATACTTATTTGTTTGTATTTTAGTTTTATGGCTAAGCTAATTTGGTACTTGTCGCTAAAGATATAACAGAGAGAAGAAATTGAAATTAAGTATTTAATGAAGTATTCAGTGTCTCTCTGAACTTAGCAGATTGGAATCTTTTCTGAGCCAAGTTTTGCATCACATTGCATCAAGCCGTTACCCGAGATCCTCATATTTGGAACTTCAGAGCTTCTGAAATTTAAGCATAGGGAGACAACCTGTCTTGTGTTAAATTTTTTTTCTTTTTTTTCTCACAGGCATTTTCCCCTGATGTGTAAATCATGGGATTTTTAGTTGGTTTTTTTTTTGTTTTTTTTTTTTTAACTAGCTGATTTTGTAATGTTTCAGTAAAGAATTCCTAGGTTCTATGAGGAACTATTAAAATGAAATTTATTGTGCTTCCCAATAGGAGTCTAATAAGAGACTTTTAATGACTTTCCAATTTTTCTACTGATTTTCCACACAATGTTTTTTTCTCTTACATTCAAGACATAAGTTACGTACTGGATACAAATAGAATCATGAAAGGTCTTTAAAGAAGAATATAAGCTTCATGATTTAGAATGATATATGAAAGATGTGTTTAAACAGAGAATTTGTCAGTTAATATAATGTTGTGGTTTTTGAGCAGATTTGACCACAGTAATCATTTGACTAACTTCTCTGTTTATGGATGTGGAGGAAAAGCCCCTTAAGCCATAGCTCTTCATTTGATCTGATCACTATTTTCATATGGGCATGGGGACTGCCTGCAATGTAAATGAGATATGCACGGACTCAACGGGGAATAAGCACGCCATTATTTATGCATTCTCTATTTTTTTGAAAAATATCCTGCCTAATAGGTTTTGATTCTTAGAATTAAAAGCATTATGGCCCTGGCTCAGTAAAATACTTAACATATATACTTTTGCATTTAATGTTGTCAAGGCCAAAGGTGTAGTTTTCAAAGACATTTTGTACATTGCCGTCTCTCATCTAAATTATTCTCAAACTGGAAATATCACTGCATTTCCGCTAACCACTGACTCTTAAAAATTGCAGATCTGACTAGGAATTAACTTTCATAGCTTCAGGATAAAGCATTACAGATATAATCAAGACTGCTTGAATGTATCAGGGTTCAGTAGCCAAAGAGGAAAAAAACAAAAAAGCAGTCCAAAACTTTTTTTGCCTTAGAAAATGAGTTTCTGAACCTAAGGCCTAACTCATCTTTTTCAAAGTAACCCTGTCTTTGCTAGTGTGTTAGTGCTCTCTCTGGTTACCATATCTTTCTTCTTTTCTTTCTACTGTCTTGTGAAGAATGCATTTCAGGTGTAATTATACATTTTTAGCTTTATTCAAACCTTTATGAACATTCTAGTAGGAGAACCTTAAAATAAATTTGCTGCACGTGTGGAAAAAAAAAAAGAAAAATACTAATTTGCCTAAATTCTCTTTTTCATGTTTTTTGGTCACAAAGCATCAATATTAATGTCATATATTTCAGGTGGGTTTTATTTGCTAATACGAAACCCTAAGCAAGCTCCCAGTAGGTAAAAAAGAGCTGGTCTTGAGTGATACCTTGCTTGCAGGACAAAGTGATGATTTTGGAAACGTAAGCTCTGAAGTTAGGCTTAGGAGGAACAGTGGGATAAAGCAGATGTGGTGAGGTTTCCTAATACAAAATTGCTTCTTCTGCAGATAAGAAATACCTTAAGTAAAAGTTACAAGAGACGCTTGTCACCCTCTGCTTTCAGGTGCATTGATAGCCTATTGAATGTCAGTGATTTTCCTGGTTAATTTTTCTTTGAATTCGGAACGAACTGAAGTAACATGCCTCTTTTGAAATAATTGTGCATGTGGTATCCTGAAAATTTGTTTTCACTTGTAATATTAACCCACTGAACACATCAATCAGAGAATAAACTGCTCTTAATTTATGCAGTCTTGTTAGAACACATTCTCCTGATAAGACTTGAAAAAGAAAATATCTCTGTGACTGTTTTAGTGGCAACTGATTTAAACTTCATAGGGCTAAGTAGAGGAATGGTTTGTGAAAACAGATGATTGGTTTAGACTAAACAAAATATATTAACTACAGATATAATGTCCTTTGGTTTCTGTTGTGAGATTATACTGACCAGCAACAGCATCTGTCATAACTTACTTTGGCCTGTTGCCACAGAAATCAAAACGTTTTTTCCCGTAAGGTTTTCTAGGCTAACTCATGTTCTGATTAGGTAGGTCAGTCTTAATTATTACTGGCATTGATCAGTTCAAGAAGTATAGACTAAGTTCAACAAACTAGCAAAAAACCTGCATATTTTCTGTGCTGCAATATTTATCACTCGGTCACCACTGGGTTAGTTTTGGATGTGAAGAAGTTATCTGAAAAATCATGTTATAAAGTGTTAATATAGTGATTATAATGGCTTGTGACATAATATGATTTGGAATTATTATTAGACTTTTATTTGGAGACTTATTTATGTGAAAGAGGTACTTGTAGAGGAATAGATATTAATTAATTAGGCCACTGCAAAGCACTAACTGCTGTTTCTGAAAGCTAAAGAAAATATTGACAGTCAAATTCCATTGTGCCCAGACAGAACTCCTTCAGCACCTGAAGGGTCCATAACAACTGATTCTGGAGCTCAGAATGGACCTAATGAAGTTGATGGTCCTCTCATAAATAGTGGAAGTGGCATGTGGAAGCAGCACTGAGGATATTTTGTTCTATTTTTTGATTTAGTGTTTGTTGGTGAACTTAAATTTCCAGATTAGTTTCGATAATGTGCAATCATCAGAAATTTCAAGCCCTTACTTTTTTCTTTCACTAATTGTATCCCAGAATGTTGTATCACTCTCCCTGTGGAAATTCTGTGTTTAAAGGAGGCACTTTCAAAAAGCTGACTTTAGTAAGCACTTGCGCAAGCTCTAAGCTCTTCCACCAGCTGCCTTCATGTATAATAAATCTCTCTTGAAATTTTCACCAGAAAGTTTTATGCACTGTACTAAAATATAGATCATTAGATCTGGATGAGATTTCCCAAAGACCCCTGTTGTCGTTTTTTTACAACAGGCTTAGGTCCACTTCAGAAAAGGCTAAGCTTTTGTGTAGGGAGTTAGGAGCATCATTCTTTACCTTTGAGGAAAGTTGTGCATTTACTGTTTACTGTGACATTTTCCAAGACTGAGGTTCCCCTTGCAGTTGTTCACTATGCAAAATAAAGCCCATATCGGTAATGGGGTAAAATCAGTAACAAATATTGCAGTGTGTTTCCTCTCAGTATACTTCTTGTTTTGTTTTTTTTTTCCCTCCAAATAGTAGTTTTGAAGTAGATTTAAAGCTGATTCTTTGAGTTCTCATCAGACATATGTGTTTTCCTTTCCTTTCCTTGTCTCAGACAGCACAGACTGTGTTGGTGGTGGTAGTGGTTTTTGGCATCTCCTGGCTGCCTCATCATGTGATCCATCTCTGGGCTGAATTTGGAGTTTTCCCACTGACTCAAGCCTCCTTTCTCTTCAGGGTAACTGCACACTGCCTGGCTTACAGCAATTCTTCTGTGAACCCAATCATATATGCATTTCTATCTGAAAATTTTAGGAAGGCCTACAAACAAGTCTTCAAATGCCAGATTGGTAATGAGTCACCTCTGAATGATGCTAAGGAAAATAAAAGCCGGATAGATACACCACCCTCTACTAATTGTACCCACGTGTGAATGTTGAGAAGCCCTGTATGTTGGCTCTTCCTTTATGTAAACGAAACACCAAGAAAAAAGCACAATAAGCTTTATCCTGGGTTTATCTTGATAAAGCTAATTGGTATTAAATATACTGAAGTTGCATTTGTAGCCAAAGTTTGTGAGACTCTTACGAAAGAAACCTGGGCTGATCCCTTGCATCTTAGCTTTGTCAAATAAAGCTCTTGGACTTTCATAGATATTTGAGAAAAAAAATGTTGAGATGACATGTCTGTGTTCTTACTCACTAAGCATACAAATGTACAAGAAGATGTTGATGTGGACAGGTAACTTTCTGACATCTTACTCCATGGAAGTGAAAAATGGATAAATTTTCTGTCCTACAGATAATAAATACTGAACTACTATGATTTCAAAGAGGAAAGCTTTTGTTCTCTCTTCAGATTATTTTCACAATGCCTTTTTTCTTTTAAAACATGGGGTCTGATTTGCGGTTGGAGTAAGTTGTGTACACCTTGAGGCAATTGCTTTAGAGAGGAAATGCTAATTCTCTCTGTTTAGCTGGTTTTATTATGTCTTACTGAGCAAGGATGGATTTGTTTTCCACTTCCTATGGCTGCCTTACTGTATACACAGGACTCTTGTGTACACTATAAAGGGGTTTTTTTATGGCCTGTATGTAGTTGTACCAAAATGAGTATTTGCGTCTAACTGAGGGAGGCTTTTCTTCGTGTGCTGCATGTGCATATGTATGTATGTATGTTTCCTTAATTTCATAGACTTTGAGATGGAAATACAGTTTTAAATGTGCAATGTATAAATACGTTTTAAAATATCATGTTTCATAAAGAAACAATGCTTAAGGATTTAAAGATAGTATTCCCTTAAAAGTTGTAGGTGGAGCTTGTTATCATGTAGTTTTAAATTGGAAATATAAAGAAGGTTGCATTTAAATTAATGCAAAGTACATAAGAATCATCTGCAAATTCTTAAATAAAATTAGTAGTTTCCGCAATTTTATAAATTTACTTAAAATGTCTTTAGGTGGTAAACCACTAAAGAAGTAATGGAAAAACACTCCTTTTAAAACGTTCTTTCAGCTGGAATAAGACATGATTTTACCTTTTTTTATTAATAACCCATAGACTCATAGAGCAAATCAAATTAAAGGAACCTCTGGACATCCTCTCAAGGCAGGGATACCCTCAGAGTTGTATCGCTTCCTTGTCTAGGCAAGATCTGAAAATTTCTAAGGATGGCAATTCAAAAATATTTTTGGAGCAACCTGTGCTACTGCCTAATCACCCTCACAAAAATACTTTTCCTTATCCACAGCTGGGATTTCCCTGATATATCTTGTGACCATTGCTTTCTGCCCTTTCACTGTGTACTGAAGTCTTTTCTCTAACTGACTAATGTGTAATTTTAAGATGGCCATGGAATTTCCCCTCAGCCTTCTCTTCGGAAGCCACGTGCTGCTTTCAGTCTCTCCTCAGGTCCCTGGCTGGGTCCGTGGCCTTCCGCTGCCCTTCCTCCAGCGTATCCCTGCCTTTCATGAGCTGGGGTGTTCAAAACTGAAGAGGGTGTTCCAGATGCGGCCTCACAAGCACTGAGCAGAGGAATTGCTTCCCTTGACCCACTGGCTGGTTCTTGCTAATGCAGCCCAATATTTCCGTAATTCATGGCTGCAGGGGTATGCTGCTGACTTACATTTAATTTCTGCTTTACAAGCACTCAAGTCCTTTTCTGCAGAATTGCATTGAGTCCCAGTCCAAGTGTCAGGACTTTGCTTTTGGCTTTCTTAATCTTCATGCATTTGTTGCTTCCATGTTTGCAGCTTACCGAGGGCCCTTTGAAAGGCATGCCTGCTCTCCAGAATATCCACCACTCCCCCAGGTTTGTTATCGTGTGTAAAATTGCTGAGAGAGTCCTGCAACCTTCTCCTGGTCCTTAAAGATGCTAAGTGGTGTTGGCCAGATGCTCTTTCAGATTCCTTTTTTCTCCACAGACTTGCTTTAAAAAAAAAAAGATTTCAGAGTGCTGGAACGTCAACTATAGAGAGTTAGCTCATATAAAAATATCTATGTTTATATGTCAGTATTGTCTGCTTGGAATCAGTAAAATAATATCAAAGACATGCTATTGCATGCATGGTGTTTGTGTCCATTCTTTCATATGAAGAGACCATTTGATGATATTCCTAGGAACACAAAATATAGATATATACATATATAATTTCTTTTTAAAGCCTCAATTGGAAAAGAAGGGTTTATCTGTGCAGGGAATCATTTCCTGGGTTGGGATAAAGGTTTTGAAACTGCCTAGAAAGAAGTTCTTTGAGTCTTCAGATACTCATCACCTCAACCTCTCAAATTATTAAAGCATTATCAGAATTCAGCTAATTTATAGTTAATTTATATGAATTTTAGGAAATCCTACAATTTTGAAAATTGTATTTTTTATTTTAAAAAATTGCTATTTTATGATTTTGAATAAAAATTGCAATGTACACTTATAATTCTACGAACAATTATAATAACAAGCTGAGTATATTGTCTCATCTGGAGAAGAATTTTTTTCCTTAATTGTACATAATTTTAAACCTAGGTGCTTGATAGTAATGGAGCTACACCTGTCTGAAATTTTTAAGAGGAGGGAGTGGGAGGGTAGGGACTTCTGTAACAATTAGTTAGAAAGGTCCCACCTTGTTCCTGGTGAATATCAGTAAAACTTCCACCTGACTTTTCGGGGAAACCTTAAGAAGCATCTGACACTCTAAGGCTCAGTTTCCTGCCTGAAACATGCCTTTGTTGGTTGGTGTCTCTAGTGTGACTTTGTCATACTCAGCTGTGACACGAAGGCTGAGAATATAAAAGCAGTGTTAATGTGTGCTGTGAGCTGTGTCCAACCCTTGAGCAGCCGGACACTTGGTCAGGAAGGTGTCCTGCCACAGAAATGGCTGATTGGGGTGGAAGATCAGGGAATGGGTGCTAAGAGCCCCTACAACTGAGTGTTTGTTTCCAGGTTCTGAGCTTGTTGGCAGGGATTTTGGGGTTTGGTGAAAAGCAAAGAAAAAATTTCACCTCCTTGACTGGCTTAGTATGCTTTTTTACATCTTTTTCTAACCAGAAGGGTTGATTTCAGTGTATATGAAGTAAAGGCAAGAGAAAAAAAAGATTTCTCTGGCTAGGCCTGAAGTAATAATGCCACTGAATTCCATCCTGTTGTGTGAATTTGAAAATATTATGCTGTACAAAACAAAATAGGCAACAGGAATGTTTACTCAGATCCTCTCAAACTAAGACACTGCAGCAGGTTTCTAACAAAGTTTGCTTTTTACACATTACATTTTCTGCTTTGCACCACTTTTGCCTTAAAAAGATACAGAAATCTCATTAAAAGAGGTAAAGAAATTATTCCACCAGGGTTCTTAGTGCCATGGTTGCCCTGCCTGATCATGAGTAGGGTGTTTGTGGTATGACACAAAAGATTACAGCAGTGCTCTTCCACTAATAAGGACTAAAATGCAATTCCAAGATATGTGTGGACCCAGATGCATGCTGTGCACTGCTATACATAAATCAGATTTAGGACCCATAACCAAAAAACCCCAATTAAATGGCACTTGGCCAACATACAGTTGAATATGTGCAAACGTGCAGAAAAATGAAGGAACTTTGTAACTTTATGCTCAGCTGTGCTACTTCACAGGTAATTGTATTGCCCACTTAACTAATTTTGAAGAAAAGAAATTTTATTAGTTGCGAGTGAAGCTGACACTTAATTGCTGCTTCTGAGTCATTAAACCACACTGTTCTCAGTCACAAGTATGTACTAAACATGATCTGTAGTAATGTAAACATTCATAATTTCCTAAAATTCTTGTATCAAAAAATGTGGAATTTCTTAACAATTTTCATCTGTCTAAGGTTGGTAAAAAAATTTCATGCTGTAATAGATTACAAAAATATGCCCAAACTGGCTGAAATTATATGTAAAAAACATTATGACTGAATAGGAGAGAACATAAATTTTGTAGTTGAGTGTTCCCACCTGCAATCCTAATATTCTTTCAATATTTTGCATGATGAAATAGTTGGATCTGTGAGTATTTAAAAATTGTTCAGAAATATTTTTCTAAATTTAAACATTGAAAAAAGAGTATTTTTAAAACCATTTCATCTTTGGTAAGATAGGGCATTTAAATGATGTGTTTAAATTATGGTACTTTGAGCTTTATATTGCCTTTTACTTTGTGTGCTTGCATCTCTTCCTTCAAACCTTAACTTTTATTTTCATCATTGATTATATCTCCATTTCCAAAAAATAATGTCTCTATCTCCAAGAGATAAACATTAAGCTTTATATATTTAATGTTGCAGTGAAATAAATTTTGCTTTAAATCCCACGTTGTAGGGATGGAGAGGGATCTCTTTATAAAATAATTTTGTGAATACATTATTTTAGACGTTGTCTTCATGGTTGCTTCACAGTGTGATGTGACACATTGAACCTAATGATATTTGTGGTATTTTGAGAAAAGAGGACAGCAGAGAAAAGAACAGCTTGTACCTTACAGAGCTTGTGTTAGTGTTCTGTATTCAGCACATGGGCAAATGTCAAAGACTGAAAAATTAAAAATTTGTGTTTGTTTCAATAGATTGTGCATGTAAAGTAGTGTGCAGTTGTTCTGAGATATATTGTACTTTGCATGAATTTTCAAGGGATAGTTCCAATAGGTCTGTACCATCTCTTCTTGGCTCTGTCATATAAGACACAATCTTCTTTTCTTACAAAATGTTTACCTAATAATTAAAAACAAGCAGCATCTTCAGGAAAACTTCCAGAAAAAATAGCATAAACATAAAACTGAATAGAGTTTGATGGCTAGATGTCACTAGGTGTTGAAAATTTAACTGATACAACAAATACTCTGATTTTCAAGTACTTACACGTGAGAGGCATGATCCTCCATTCAGGCTGGTAAGAAGTCAATTGAAATTTATGGAATTCATTGATATTTCTTATTCAAGTGTAGTTTAAGTCTCTGTAATTTAGGTATAGTTTAAGAGACAGACAAATAGAGACAGAGTCATATATTTAAATATGAGAAAAAGCTATGAGTCCTTCAATGATGTGAAGTCCAAACCTATTTTATGAAAGCCTGTATGTGGCTCCACTTTTGGAAGGAGACAGTCAAGTCAGTGCATATTTGTCTGTATATTTGCTTTAACATTGATCGAGGGCTACTTCAATACAGTAGAAAATGCTGATTGAGCATGAAACCAAAATACAAGGAGTATTACACTCAATGAAAACCTTTTGAACCAAAAGTAAATGCTACAGCATGGATTTAAAATTATGTGTACTTTATCAATTTTACTGTGCATTAGTCAAGAATCCTTTGTGTATGACATTTGTAGAAACGTTGGTGCACCTTGGCCAGATACATTTACTGGATGAAGGCTGAGGTCTCATTTTGTAGAAGTATTTCCTCAATGGCAGCATTCTCTTCTTGGAAAACTTTGTACAATTTCCATTACATGGTCATTCCATTGCTCTATAAACATCTAACCACATCTAAAATTTGCTGAGAAAAATAAAACCTCTTGTCTAGCAAGATATCTGAGCTACATAGATGTTTCTAGCAACACCTGTCAAGAATTTATCAACTTGTTGAAGTTTAACATTAAGATTATGAACAAAAATACAAAATCACTTCTAATGTCTTGTAGTTGTGACATTTACAGTGGAGGTGATGGTGTGATAGTTCCTTTACATTGAATTTCACAACTTAGCGCGAGCAAACAAGTAGTTTTAAAATAGTAAAATGAAAGGTTTTACATTTAGGAATGAAGAACATGAGGCAAACTTTAAAAATGTGCTATTGTACTGGAAAACGAGGAAATTGCCAGTGAACTAAATGTGACCTTCAACTCTGTGTAACCGAAATAGCCTGCATAGCCCCTGGAATCCTGAATTCAGAGCATATTGGTACTGGAGTTGGGCCATGGGAAGCACTGCTGCAAAGGCGGGGCTTTCACAAAGACATTTCCTAGAACTTCTTAAAAAAAGCGAGATGCCCCAGCTGAAATTTGTTAGCGGTTCAGCACACTCCCCTCCTAACTAGACACGGAGAAAATATGAGGAAAAGCTCACTGATCAAGGTAAAGACAGGGAGAGATCACTTATCAGTTACTGTTATTGGCAAAATAGATTCAACTTGGGGAAATTAGTTTAATCATTACCAATCAAATCAGAATATGATAATGAGAAACCCAAATTTCAAAAAATCCCTCTCCCCACCCTTCCCCTCTCCCTGGGCTCAACTTAACTCCTATTTTCTTTATCTCTGCCCCCTGACCGGCACAGGGGCACAGGGAGTGGGGGCTGCATTCAGTTCATCACACATTGTATCTGCCACTCCTTTCTCCTCAGGGGGAAGACTCCTCACGCTCTTCCCATATTCCAGTGTGGAGTTTCTTCCACCAGTAACAGTGCTCTGTGAACCTCTCTGATATGAGTCCTTTCCACGGGCTGCAGTTATTCACAGACTGCTCCAGTGTGGGTCATTCCCACGGGATGCAGTCCCTCGGGAACGGCTGCTCCAGAGTGGGTCCCCCATGGGGCCACAAGTCCTGCCAGCAAACCTGCTCCACTGTGGGCTCCTCTTTCGACAGGGCCACAGATCCTGCCAGGAGCCTGCTCCAGCATGGGCTTTCCATAGGTTCACAGCCTCCTTCAGGCATCCACCTGCTCCAGCTTGGCGTCCTCCTGGGGCTGCAGGTGGATCTCTGCTCCACCATGGATCTAAATGGGCTGCAGGGGCACAGCTGCCTCTCCATGGTCTGCACCACGGGCTGCAGGGGAATCTCTGCTCCAGCACCTGGAGCCCCTCTTGCTCCTCCTTCTTCACTGACCTTGGTGTCTTCAGGGCTGTTTCTCTCACGTATCCTCACTTCTTTTTCCCACTGCACTTTCCATGCCCCATTCCACCCCCGTTAGCTGTGTTATCCCAGAGGCGCTACCACCGTCACTGGTGCGCTCGGCCTCGGCCAACAGGGACACCGTCATGGAGCTGGCTGGCACTGGCTCTGTCACACAGCTTCTGGCACCTTCTCCCTGCAGCCACCCCCACAGCCCCCTGCTACCAAAGCCAAGTGACGCAGACCCAGTGCAGAGGGCTGTTGTTAAGTAGTGCCCCGATAACATCACATTGCTCTGTATACGGGCAGAGAAATACTGATACTCCTCATCTCTGAAACTAGTGGGTTAGTTCACAAGGTCACATACAGTGGAATTAGGCTATAACGGTTGGATCCTAATTAAGAGGAAGCCTTTACATTAAGCCATGGGTACAAATAGCCTTAGGCTGCTTAGTGACTATGCATAATATATTAATCTTGCTTCTAATCACATCTGGGTATTGAAAGATTTTATGTATTTAAAGCTCAAAATATGGACTAGGCGATAGCACTGCTGTGAGGAAGAAAATTCATCGTATGTAACAGAGTATGTAGACCTGATGATCACAGTGGCCCCTTCTGGCCTTAGTGTGTTTGCACTCTTCTTTCTGTAATTAATGGTATGAGAGCTATGCAGATATGAAGGCAAAAAACATGACAAAACTCAGCTATTATTCAGTCAATTAGTGATCACCTAAAGATGTATAAAGAATGACTCCTCAAGTGGGCTACACCCTGGAAAGGTCTTATGATGATTAAGAATTCTGAAAACTGGCATATGGATTGCAATTGGTAGAGGAAGAAGGCAAATAATGCTGTATGTTCTTCTCATCTTGCTTAATTAATTTTTGCCATAATTACTCTTTGCCATAATTACTCCAAATATAATCACTTTCCATTACTCCTTCATTGCAATTTATTGTTTCCATGGGAACTATGAGCTGATGGTTGCTGGCCCATAACAAACACCTGCATTTCCCTCCATAAATTGATGTCTAAGTTTTTTACCAGCCCATTGTGAAACTATTGGAAATCTTTACAAGCTAGAGTCTCTTGACAGTAAAGTTTTCAACTCCACCTTGCTTAAATGAAACATTATAAAAGATAATCCTTTATTGAACAAACATTATCTGCCATGGTGTTTCTGATAGAGCAGTCAACATTTTGGGCAGATTTTTAGAGGTTGTGTGTTAGATAAACCTGACTAATTATGGGTGTCCTATGTGAGTTTTAGGAATAATAGTTACCAAATTGCTCCTGTCATGAATTCTGCTCACTTGCAATAGTTGTACAACACTCTGATCATGGCATCCTGTCCCTTTGGAGGGATGGTCCCCTGCCCTCCTGTCAGCAGTCAGCCTTTGCTGAGCATGCTACCTGGTCAGGCCAGCACCTCATCCCATTTATAGCTGCTTCCCAGCTTGCCTACATGCCATGCAAGGCTTCCAACAGAGTTGTAGGAGGGAAGGCTGATGTGAATGTGGGCTTTGCTGTTTTCAAGACTTCTGCTTTCTCCTTACGAAAGTATGTACAGAGCAGGGTTTGTTCCGTGTTGCATTTCGTTTTGTTTCCTCCTACCCTCAGTGCTACAAGTGGGGAGCAGAGAAATTTGTTTGTCCTTCATAAGTAAGCCTAACTGGATCTTGAGCAGCAAGAAAACCTCTTCTGTACTGTCAGCCCTGAAAGCTATGATAGTGCAATATCACAGTGGCCACAGGGAACATCTTTGCTTCCTTTTCCTTATCTTCTGTCATTTGCCACCTTCAGTGAAATTCATCTTCTTCTGCTAATACAAATAAGTTACTCCTGCAGTTCTATATCTTTAAAGACAAAATTAATTGCTATAGATTTAAGGATACCCTGATAGTATGGTCTGAGGCACTAATTGAAAACTGGTATCTAATTATTAGTATCAGAGGAGGAGAAGGAAGGGTAGGAGGAGAGGGAGTAAATGTTGAAGACAGTCATATGTGTGAATGGGATTATTTATGGCCCCAACTTTCAACCTCTGCCTAGGCAATACTTAGTAGTTTGTAGGCAGTTTGTTGCTGTAAGGAATGCAGAATCCTCTGGACCTGAGTAATTTAATTTTTTTCATGTATTTATCACTGCATGCCTGTAATAAATCTTGCAGGATCATATTTCTACTATGTTGCCCCTTGTTGCTCTACAGTGTTATCCTGAGATGTGTTTTCAGATTTCCTTGTATTCATATGAATGAAGATTTAAATATTCTTTTTAATTCCTGTGATGATATTAAAATAAAGGGGTTTATTTTACCTCCAGTTCTGCAGACACCTGGCTGCAAGGCACAATTTAAGTATAAATCACTACTAAATATCCAGAGAAATAACCTAGTGGCACTTAAAATTGTTCTCGAGGCAAAATGAGACACAGCAAGGATTTTCAAATATGGACTTAATTTTCACTGCAGTATTACAGCTGATAATAATGTGTGAAGCATGATTGGAAAGAATACTTATACTATGATCCCATGCTGGGAAACTTCTTTGTGTAAAAGTAATGCAGAACTGCACCATGAATGTGGCTTAAAATATTGTTCATATAAAGGGCTCATGATCATTTTGCTATGGATGAAATAATGGGATATTTTATCATAAATAGGATATTTTTAGTCACAGACACCTCACTAGAATGTGGGGGTTCTGGTGTTTTGCTGATTTTGCCACATCCAGAATCTTTCTATAATGTCAATTGAACTAGAACCTTGTATTTAAATTATTTTTTCAGTACATTTAAGTAATTTATAAGGGCAATAGTTTCTTTCTTTTATATAAGATAGCACTATTATCGATGGTTTAGTTGAGTACAAATGGAAATATACAGTCTTTCCTACTTGTACTCTGTATCTTGTAGTATTTCCCACTCTTAAGTATACTATTTAGAGACGTTTCCTACTTTTCATTGATGAATACTCATTTTCTTGTAATACGAAATCACTTCCATCAGTGCAAAAGAACTTGGTAGTAAAATGGCTGCTTCATGGCTGATTAAAAAAAAGAAATTATTATGGGAGGAACTATGTTGTGCACATTATTTTGTTTACAGAACTTGACTTAGACCTTGTGATTGGAATCCTTTTCTTATGTATGAATGTTATTTGCTGTATTTCATTCTAACTAAAAAGATTCAAACAGATAATATTATCTGCTTGGTGACTCAAATTTCTAAAAAATGTGTGTACTAATCAAATTGAAGCTCATGGCCCTGAATGCCTGTTCATGCCCTGCATTTCTTATCTGTAAAAACCCCTCACTGTTACTGAAAAATACACTGCTTTTAAATTACTTCTATCCTTCCAGCAATTAGTGCTTGAGAGAAAGAAGAGGGAGAATATTTGTAAGACTGTATTTCTAAAGCCAAGAACTGTATTACATATTATTTCAAGAGGCAAAAATATAAGTTAGTGAAGTGCAACTAAGGATGAAACTGATATATTACTGCTCCATATTTATGTAGATGACTAAGTCGAGTGTATCCCTTGTGCATCCATTAGGAGAAACAATGGAAATCATTCCTACTGCCCAAATTCCATTCTGTTATCATTCTCCTTGTATTGTAACTCTTTATGTACTCCACCTAAGCAAAATCAAAGTGACTGCTAAATTAGTCAGCTGGCATTTTCCTGAAGGAAAGCAAAAGGTAAAACCAGGAATATGTAACAGTAAAAGATCTTGAAAGAAATAATTGGGATACTGGGGATGCCGGGTGTCACTGGGCATTTGGAAAGTTCTCCAGCATGCAATTTTTGGGGGTGGATTTAGCAGGTCAGTAAGTTTTCCTGACAGCCATAGTTCTGTTATGATCTGTAATTTATTTTGCTTTTATTTTTTAATCTCATTTAGCTTCCCAGGAAGTTAGGCAGTCTTTCTAATTATTTTGGTGGAAATCAGATCTGACTTTCTCCCACTACAAAATAATGTTCAAATTGCTGTTTCTGCAATCTTTCTCCATGCTATAGAACAGTGTTCTTGTGAAGACAGAAAATGAAGTATTCTCTAAGGAAAAAGAAAATCTCCTGATTAGCCTTTAACATCATGAAATCTGACCTTTATGTCAGGAAAGTTGCAATGTCTGTCAGGGTGAGACTTGACCCCATTTGCTGTTTCTTAAACAATACAAAATCGAGGGCGCAAGTTCATCCCTGGAAACTCCCTGGAACCCCTACTGCTGCAGAAAGGAAAATGAAAAGAAAAATCTCTTTTTTTATATGCCACGGGTTCGTGGAGAAATTCAGAAATATCTAGATGATTCATAAACATTCTATATCATTGTTTAATATACACTGCATATAGAATAGTGAATTCTAAAAAAACAGATAAAATAATTCCTCAAAAACCCCCACCCTTGGATGTTACAATAAGCAATTCAGTTAAGGAATTACAAAAAAGCCTCTTAGAGTGGCAGCCAGCATATATTAATCAGACTTTTTGGTCTAGTTGCAGAAAGTGGAGGACATGTATTTTCATCTCCCTGTTTTCTGTATTTTATCTTAGTATTGCTTCAGGTTTCACTTCATATTTCTGTTTACTTTGCTTTCTCTCTATGAATCATAATTTATTTAAAAATCAAAATCAAAGTTCTACAGAACTAGTCATTTACAGGCCTGATATAATTATTTTGTATTAGAAGTATACTTTTACACATAGCATTAATAGCAATAGCCACACTTTCCTTCACCTACTTCTAAATTCTGTTGAAGTGGTCATGAGCTCTAGCACTGTGTAAGCAAGAGAAACAATCAGTTTATCCAAATTTAAGTGACCAGCCTAAGTCAAATAAAGTTTCCACAGAGACATCAAACAGATGTTGCCAGAACATCTCATTGCATGAGCGTTATCATCTCATTAGGAGCTCTGAGATATTCTGTTCCATTAAACCGGGAGCAGGCAGGCTGGACTAGGTGTCTAAAACATTATGTAGCTCTGTGCGTCTGTTTACTGTGCTTGGTCATGCCTAATCCTCACTGCTTCTAATCAGGTTTTTCGTGAAGTTAATTGTGTTACAAGGTTTTGCCTCTAAGAGCTCTGTGACTGCAGTTGCAAGTCTGCTTTGGTTAAATCACTGAAAGCAGGTGCTTGCTGCATTGTGGAAGCTTATTTTGGTATAGCCAAAAAAGGAGATTTTTTCTTTGTTATTGTTTTGTATTTTAGCTGCTTATTGTTTGTCAAAATCTGCTTTTATTGATGTTAAAGAGAGTATTGTTTCTAATGGTGGATGTTCCATCCCTGGAAACATTCACGGCTGGGCTGGGCGGGTCTTTATTGCAACCTGATCAAGTTGAAAATGCTCATGGCAGGGATGTCCAACATAGATGACCTCTAAAGGGCTCTTCCAACCCAAACCATACTGGATTGCTTTCAGTAGGATTAATAACAGCAAGAAAATGGTGAGGTAAGTAATGTAATCGACCAGCACCATTGGACCAGGACCTGCACGCCCTTGGATATGATGTCCCCTGACATCATCCGACACTTGTAACTGAGATATGGTCTGCTGTCCTCTAGGAGGAGTGTCTCGCCTTCTTCCCAGGCTCCTGGAGACATAGCTGTGACAATACCGACTATCACTGAGGTCCTGCACAGTCTCGTGTCTGGTGCTGGAATGGTGTCTTCTGATGCAGCACCTTTGGGGGACTTTCATGAGTAACTGATCACAATTACCTGATGTGGGCCAGTTCTTCATCACTCCCCTTATTTTTGACACACCTTGAAAATTTTTGCCTTGATTTTTTTCTTCTGTGCAAGTTTAGCTCACAGCACATCCTAAACTGTGTGCCTAATACGTTTTGTTAATTTTATTGGAGTTGCGCTCCTGAAATCCAAAAGCAGTGGAAACCCACAGTCCTTAATGTTGTCCTTACAAAGGAAAACATGTTCTCCCATACACTTCTTAAATCAGGGCCATCAAACCCAAGAATGCTGGGTAAGAAATAATAGAAAGGATTAGCAGAACAACTGTTATTTCATACTTCAGCAAGTCATTTGGTATTTTCAACAAATGCAAAGTTATTTATTGGCGTGCTAGGCTAGCTGCTAACGTTTATGAACTTAGCAACTAAGTTACAGAGTCAGATGACTAAAAATATGTTTTTGAGGGAAATATTTTGGGGACTTGTAAAGAGAAAACACAAAATGAGATCAGGATTGATTAGGTTAGGGTAGAGAGAAGAATGTTTAAAGAATGCAATATCTCTGTGGTGAAAATATCAGCTCAGCTTTTCAGTGTGGAAAAGATATCCGTGGCTTCTAACAATTTTTTGGGCCAAAAATTTGTTTTCTGATAATTTCTGTGAAACTCTAAACAGTTAAATTAAGTAGATCCATTCCTACTTAAACCTAATTGATTCGTATCTTTTGCTTTCCCAAATATTGTATGTTTGATCTTAATGCACTCTTCCTTTCCTCTGTCAAATGCAGATATCTAAAGGCTCCTATGACCCAAATGTAGCAGTTCTAAAATCAGAGAAGACAATTAAAATGATAGCCTGGCAATCATGGAAAATAAATATTAGAGCAGTACCAAACAATACTGGGGTCTGATGTATCTCGAAATGTGATTTTTTTTTCACTTTTTGCTTTAAATAAGATCTCTGCTGAAGTAATTCCATGGGTCCTCTACAAAGACACCTTATTCCTCCCATGGAGGAAAGTGTTGCTCCTCCAAGGTCCTCGGGTTAGCAGTAACAGCACAGCAGTGTGGGAGACCTCAGGGAAACCTGCTTGGTGTCACCTGCCAGGCACGGACCCCTCCTGTGCAGTAGCTTTGGCCATCAGCCATGGCCTGGCGGGGCTGTAGGGACTGGGCCAAGCTGAGTCTGGCTGATCCTGGCTCAGGGTCCATGGCCAGGCAGGATCAGGCTATGGGGCGGTGCAGACCGGCCCTGGTGCAGCATCTCTGGGACAGGGGCTGGCAGCCCTGGGGGCTGAGATGGGGTCCTGGGCCATGGGCAGGTGAGGGGCCCCCTGGGCTTGGGCAGGGAGAGGCAGGGCTGTGGATGTTCTTGGGACCCTGAGACAAATAATCAGCTTTTTCGTTTACAAACTCATCAACACTTTAACCAGAAGATGGAGCCTGAAATTAACTTGTGCTAATGATACAGAGCTGACTGGAAAACTTTGGAGGAATGCCGTACCAACCTCATGCAGTGGTGACAGAGCAGGTAAGTCCGGTGTATTCAGACAGATATTATTATGCATTTATTCCATGTAAAATTTCCAAATATTCATTGTTTACTAGGAGCTGAGAAAGATTTTTTAGGGATTTGAATACATAAGATGAAAATATTTCACAGCTATAGCATATAATAGACAAATAAAATACGCTATATCATGCAAGGTGGTGTTTTCCACGTAGCACATAAATATACGGATACTTTAAAATTATGCCTGTTTTTGCACAATGTACTGGACTATATAATTATCCACTAGATCAGTGTAAGGCCATGGTTCTGAAGAAAGTATTTGCCTAATCATCTTTGCAAGGTTTTTGTTTGTTTCTTAGCAGAGGCATAGGAAGCAATAAAAGTTAAATAAGGTTAATGTGAGAGCATTATGGGTCACTCATATTTTATCAATCTGGATGGAAAATAATAAGATTATTGATAGAGCAAAAGCTCTAAAGAGCCAATAGATTGCTAAGTATCTACTTTTTCTACTCTGGTGCAGGTAATAACAAGAATTTGGTTTTCATAGTGTCTTATATTTATCTGCAATGATGACCTACACATCATGTGAAAACACATTTACAAATGTGCTTTTATAACAGCAGTGATTTGAATTTCTATTGCTCTACATATATATATTTTATCTTGGGAATTTTGGTTGCAATTGGCTGGAATGCTGCATGTTATTGTAAGCAAAAAATAAATATAAATGAGGCCAACTGATGAGATAGCTGTGGGTTCCAATGACTAAATCTGTTTCTAGGCTCATAGTCCCAAAATCAGAAAGTCCACAGTCTCATAATACAAAGCACTGATATGATATAATCTCACTTTTCAGCTCTGCTTCAGAAAATGCTGACTGTTAACTTGTTGCCAGAAAGCTTTGTGCTGGATAACATTCTGAAAACTGTGTAAAAGGCACATAAAATACAAGACACAACTCCATATTGTGTACTCCAACAGATTTGCAGTAGTATATTCACATGTAACAGGGATCAAACTGTGTTGCTGGGTGATTGAGTGGTGCCCAGAGGTAAATGATAAGTCATGCATCCAGGGAGTGCCTTAATAGAAAGCAAAAACCAGAAATACTGCCTCTTCAAAACAGAAAAGCTCACAGCAACAAAATTCTTCTCAAATTCTACTGGTGGCAGTGGTAACTTAAGACAGCATGATCTAATAAAGGAAACTTAACAAAATAAAACAGTGGCTAAAGCTCTTATGCTTTACACACTAAAACTATTGAAATTTTGCTGTCGTAGTTGATGGACATGGCAATTCACAAAAAAAAATCTAAATTATGTGAGAGTTAAATTATCCATAAATTGCATAATTAATGCCTGATGATGCCCTAAGCTTGTATGGTATTTTATATCTGCTTGATGTTAATGCCAGTCCTAGTGACTTCAAAAGCTCTGTGGGCAATCTATGAAGGGACAATTAAATAAGTGGCTTGCATACCGTGCTTTTTTTGCATTGCCTGTTTGCATGTCTCTCTCCAAGATTACAGATACTACCTTGCAAAACGACAGTTAACATGTAGGAAAAGAAAAAAAGCACCACTACAGATCTAATTTTGAAAATAAATAATAGAAAATTCTAGCTAGATATGTCAAGTTTTTAAATCAATTTAGTGAAAAATACAAGAATCTGGTACATTCCCAAGCTGTTGATATTGAAGTTTTGGTATTTGAAACTATTTTTGTTTTGACAGAGCTCCTTGTTTTCCCTCTTTGCTTGCCAGGATGCTATTTCAACCAAACATTCTTCATTATTCTACTGTGTGAGAATGACAGGTTCTTGAAAGGAAATGAGCAGCTTTGTTTACTACTAAACTGTTAATATCAATCTACAGTTATTTATAGGAAGAAGGAAGGTACCAGCATTTTAATAATTACTAAAATTGTGCATTAGTTGTTAGATACAGCATTGTTAAATAATACAGTTTTGATTGAATAGAATATTTCTTCTTGTGTACAGTTTAAAAAGCTAATGCTAATGCTAATTATAGTGAATACATTTTGGGCTCAGAGGGGAACTATAATTTTCTTTTGACAGATCTCCCTAATTACACCAGCCATAAAATTTCAGCTGCCTCAGCTACAGGTTTCTCAAGGAAAGGGCAAGAACTTTCTACAGGCACATACACATTTCATTTTAGTATTTGCTGCCCAAGTTCTCTCCCAGTCAAAACTGTAATGGGAGTTTCATGGCCAGTTTAAACCAGCATATCCTTAATCAGATTCTCTGTGACCTTCAGGACACAGCTCCCTGAATGCAACTTGTGCCAGTAGAAACATGGGGTGATAGAGACAGAGGGTGAGCACTTGCCAGCAGGAGATAGACTGGGTTTTTTGACAGCTGTGCCTGCTTTATGTCGTTGTAAAGCAGTTGGGAAATTACAGGTTGTCATTAGATTTCAGAGATATCTTAGAAATGTCCACTAGCAAAGGCAATGATTAACATTTACTCTCCCTAGCTCGTGATGATTTTTTTCTTACATTCCTCGTCTACATTAGATAGAAAATGTTTATCCCTTATTTAACCCAAGAGACTGCTTTGCTTATATCCTCAGACCTTAAAATTCTAAATGAAAGTTGCCCATCTCATTCTCATTCCACTCCAGCACCAATCAGTTCTATGCCATCTCACTACTTTATCCTCTGTGCCACAGAAAGAGCAATTTCCATCCATTTCCCTACTGACATTTCATGTATTCAGACCAAGTGCTCCTTAGCCTTCAGCAGGAGCATTTCCAGCCTTTTTTTTTTCATTTATATATCTCTACAAAAGGATGTAAGGGTCTAATGAAACTTTTCTTCTTACCTGGGGGCAAGCCATCAGTAGCAATGAGCTCAGTGCAGAGTTTGTTTTGTCAGGTTTCTCTGACAGACTGTAAATATTCACACCTTGCTCCTAGATGAGAAGAAAGTACTGGCATCAAGTGTACTGCAAATCCAATAACTAGTGTGCTGCTTTTGTGGATATTTGAAGCTAATCACAGCTGATGGAAAGTGCTTCATGCAGGTATGTTTTCTCACGGGTATGTAGTATTTTTCCATTATTTCATAGCCTGTTGGAAAAGGCCTTAATTCATCTCCCCTTTCTGCCTGCTTTTTATTTGACCTTAGAAAAACAAAGTAGGCTAGCTATTGAGTTATTTGACTGGGGAAGGTGTTAATTTTGATGAGCCTGTAGTACAGAATTTTTTTAATATTATCTTCAAAGGGGCAAGTCTGGAACATGAAAAACACACTGAAAATGTGGGCAGGTGTAAAGATGGATTACACTTAGGGGCTGGAGTTGTTGCAGAGACTTGCCAGGGATAGCTGGTTGGTGCATGGTGAGAATGTGATTTGCTGTCTGCCATGTCTTGTCTTGGAGTGCACCATGAGAGTCGAAACAACTGTCCACTTAACCATGGAAAATTTGCTAGAGTAATTTTATGTTACTCCCAAATCCTGCTCAGATCCTGTCACAATCCAGATTATAAAACCAAACAAAAGTGTCGGTACAATTCATGTACTAAGTAATCTTCTAACTTCAGGCACCTGCTGGAGCGTATTACAAAAACCTGTCACTCAAACACAATGATTTTACTTGCCCATATTTCCAGACACACCACTGGACCATTTCACCACTCCACCCCTTGCCAGTCAGTCTTAATTTTGAGCAATATACATACAATGAAATATAGAAAATATATGCATTTCCACTGGAATTTAACTGTTTTTACAGCTTATTGAAAGTTAAAACAGAAATTATGATTTATTAAGTTTTGAATGGTTTGCAGATAAGTTAAAATAAGCTAAATTTCCTGGTAGTTTTAAAGGCATTTCTTCATGATAGATAATTAACACTAAAGTTTTAAAGAAAGCCTAACCTCTGAACTAGAGCCTGTCTCTGTCTAGACTGCTGAAAGAAAATAGTAATAAAATTTTGCAGTATTTTTGAGTAGCAACTAGGACTAGATTTAAAAATCCTAAACTTGTATTAATTGCATCTAATGAAATTAATGTGTTTAGGTTAGAATACAAACTACTGATAGTTTATACTTTTCTTCTGTGTGTTATATATTAGGTTTTATATTACTGATGAAGAATTTTAAATGATTAATATGAACTTAATTTGACTTCCGATTTCCATGAACATTCAACATTTTATGAATATTAAAGAATGGTATCAAATCCGTAAAGAAAATATTTTAATATTTCACTTATTTAATTTTTCATTGTGAATTCATGCCTTTATATAATTAACTAATATTTTACTAGAAGTTTAGCATGATCCTTAGGTTGTTCAAAGCATAATTGTATATAACCTTATGATATTCAACAAGGTCCTGCCCCTGTTCAAGGCCACATTGGATGGGGCTTCAAGAAACCTGGGCTAGTGGGAGGAGCCTCTGATCTCAGCAGAAGGGTTGGACTAGATAATATTTAGATATCCTTTCCAACCAAGGCCTTTCTCTGAATCTATATAATTCAGAACTGTAGGGTTTTTTAGGGAGTTTCATATAGAAATTTAGGATCGCAAAAGAATATTTTGCTGTCTATAGATTTAAATAACCATCTGAATTTATCTGCCTTTTCATGCATATTTTGTGTACTTTATTGGTTTCCATCGTCTTCTGCCAGAAGCTAAGATATTATCATACCACTGCTGCATTCTGAGGTTGCCGCGGTTTTGTGATATTCAGAGAGGAAATGGGTTAATACCATCACACTGTTATAGGCAGCTTGAGTCTGCCTATTTCTACTAGAAAAGGACACATGCAGTGCCTTTTTACCTGCTTCTAGACTGCAGGCTTTTAGCTGGAAATCTTTTTCCACAGTTCAGATTTCTCAGTCAGGCAGGCACTCAGGCACTCAGTCACTTACTCAGGGTCTCTGTCCCTCTTTTCCCTTCCCCAGGTCACTCTCACACTCCTTTTGTTTGCATAATCTGAAAGGGTTTTTTTCCTCATCCACTGGAATATTTACATCTGAAAGATTTTCTTTTGACTGACACTGTGTTTGGGTAGTTGGATTTTTTAAAATCTCATGTTTAACTTGATTATATTATGCTGCAAACATCTTGGAGCATATTAGAGATGTACTAAATGAAAAGACGTTCATTCTTGATGTATTTTATACATATAGATGATATCTTTTTTAATCCATCTGTCTCTTTATTTCAGTGCACTGAAGGCATATTAAAGATTATTAAGCATTCAGGGATGGCTGAAGTGCCGTAGTAATTGCAGAAGTGGTGCAAGAAGCAAAGGGATCCTCGAAGCAGTTAACAAACACTCATGGCAAATATCTTGTAATGATCAGGCTCTTTGTTTGTCGGGGTTTCAGAAACAACTGGGGATAAATAAATTACATAAATGTATTCAGGAGCACAAATCTTCTAGACTCAATGTCAAAGAAATTGTAAACTGCAGCATCTTTAAAATTAACAACTAGTACCAAAAAAGCATGTGTCAGATGCTTGGAGGACCAGTTGATTGCTTTTCAGATATAGATCTGGGGGAAGGAAAGTGAATCTTTAAATGTCACTTGGGGAAGGGCAGAATGGGAAGGAAAAACTAAGAAAAGACGTCCATGAAGCAGAAGACTCTTTAGTGTATTTTGAGATCTTGACAGATGTACTTATGATTAAGCTTGGCTGTGAAAAATATAGATGTCATTGCTGTTTTACTAGTATGAGACAATAAAATGTCAGTAATTCACAAGTAACTGCAACTCGCATAAGACAGCCACGAGGATAACATAATCTTGCCAAGTTCCACTAGTAAATATATGTGTACAGTTTTATTATATCTGTACAGGCAGCAGTTTCAACTTACTCCTGCAGAATGCAATAAAAACATAAATCTGAAGTTTAATCCTGTAAATTTACTGTTGCTAAATGCCTGCTTATAACATATTTATTAGAATTTAGGTCTGTGTTTGGACAGTTTGTTGCATAGTGACAGAACAGTCTACAACATAAATTTCAAAGCTCTGGAATAACACCAAAATGAGTTTCAAATGAGATAGTCCTACAAAACAGAGGCAGCATAAACATCTGGACTGTTTGTATGGCCTGGACAAGGTTGAGGAATGTACTGTCCTACATAGGCATAAAATATAAAGCTGGGAATTTAAATTAATTGTTTTAGTACAGGTATGAACCATTGCTTTTTACTGTTACCACTGACCACTGAATGTTTCCATTAACTCAGTAAGGCTAAACAAAATACTGAAGACCTAGTAAACATTTTTTGTAAGCTCAGTGTTTCCTGAAAGGGGGAAAAATATTTCTGTAGTAGTATATATTGCCTATTACTATGAACATACAAATAGATCTAGAGTTCCTGAATAGCAATAAATGGGTGGCATTGTGCAGAGATAAATTGGAGCCCTTCAGTCTCCTGTCTTCCTAGAAAATAGTTATATAAGATGCATTTGAAGAAGATGTTGTCCACAGAGATAAATGCTGCCTTTGTGATAGCAGAGGGGGTGGAAAAGGTATGGAGTTTTATCAACTTGTCTGACATCCGTGATAATGAGAACCTAGAAAATACAAGAAGTAAGAAAAATATACGCTGACAGTTCTTTCATACTTCACAGCTAAGGAAAAAACCTACTTTTTAGAAATGTAACTAGTTAGATTTTCACTATTGATTAAATAAAGAAAAAGATCTAGACAATGATAAGTTTTATATCTGAAGAATCTGAGACTTTAAAAGCAAACACTTAGTTGAATTCCCAATTGCATAATTTTTTCCCTTAAGTGTGCTGTGAAAAGCGGCTGAATTAGTAGCAACTGTGGGAGCTAGAGAGAAGCTTACAAAATTTTCTGAACCCTATCTGACCATCCATAAGCTTTTTAATTAGCCACAGCAACTGTAAAACTTGCCTGTCAGAATAGTTGAAAGATTTCCTTAGTAGGCTCTTGATCAGTACAAATGTGCTGGGTTTGGAGAATTGTTTGGTCCTGTGGCCTGGCCTAACAAACAAATCCCCCAGCAGCACCTGCAGCTTAGGTGGGGATGGAAGTCTGACTGTACTTTGTGAGACCAAAGGCAACTTTATCCTGGTATCTCATTTTCAACAGTGATCAAAAGTGAAGGCTTAATAAATAATAAAACCATCAGGACAGGTTATGTGATAGTTCCTTCTGATAGTCTTGCATCTTCGTCCTATTTTTTAGGTCAGGGACTCAAGAGTTGCATGGGATTTCCAAACACTTTGTAATGCACAATGACTTTTCCTTCAGCGTATTTGTTGGATTGCAAAGGCTACTGAATCTCCAGTTCAGTCTTTGGCCCTCTGGAGATCCCCAAATTGCAGATTAACAGAAACAGGGACAATGAACCAGGGACGCGTTGCTATCTTATTGTTCAAGACAGTAGGGCAAGTGCAAAGCTCGATGTGCTGTAGCAGTGCAGGCTTGGTAAAGTTCAAAAGGTGCTCAAAAGCAGCAGCGGTGGTCCTGTGTTACAGAGCTGTGCACTGCAGGCTTTCTTCATCTTGAAATAATACAGTGCATGACTGGAGTTGACAAATAAAGCAGAAAGCCCTTAGTTTAGTTTACACCAAAGAAACAATCCCAGAAGCTGCTGTTGGTGAGTGCTGAGGAGCATCGATGGGAAGAAGCTGCCCTGTTCTTGTTTCAGAGGTCTGTGAAGCAGGAGCTGCGTGAATGTACTGGACTGTGAAAAAGGAAAAGACAGTGAATTTTGAGGAAAAGCTTGTTTATGGTTCATAGCGTCCTCCCCTCTGTCACTGTCTTTTCTATAAACTCCTGAATCATAAAAAAGCTACGGTTACTCAAACCCCCCGAAGTGTCAGCTAGTGGTCTTTCTGGCCTTAAAATTCTGTCCAAGCCTACCTCTTTTCCTGAGTCATTTGCCCTGCTTCTTCTGACTGCTGCTCTGTTCCAAAAAAATCCTCTTTTCTGTATTTTTTAACCCACTCCACTTCACTACCACTGAAATTACAGGGACAGTTTAACCGTTTTCTACTAAAAGACTGGCTCAAGTGCAGTTCCAGCTGATGTAAAAAAAATAAAGTACATTTATTAATACTTCCGTTTCCATGGCACTGAAGAATTCAGACTTTTTCTTTCATGTTTTGACAAGCTGTCTTTGTACTGAGAGACCATAGAGATCACAAGTGGGTTTTATGCTGAATCCTTTTGTGATATCAGCTGCTTTTTAATCAGGAAATGGCAAATACATGGATAGTAAGGTTGCCAGACATAAGAGTCTGGTAGTCTGTCACTCTTGTTCGTACCACAGAAGAGGTCTCAGAGAAATTTTGACTGTATGACTGACAGGAAGATGCAGAGCTGAAGACAGGCAGGTAATTACTGTGAGGTTTTTTGCCATTGAACAAGCTGCTGATCTTTGTAACCTGGAAGCAAGCACTTGGATAAGCATGATGATAGGAGTGCTGCAAAGTAATCATTTATGTAATTCTTTAGAAAGTGTCTCCCTTAAGCTTTACTGAGTACATAGGTGCCCGTGCCAGATGGTCCAAGACAGCTCTATTTGTTAGGTATGAATTATTTTACATCTCCTGCCAAGGTACAGCTACTGTGTGTTTCACACAGGCTACACAGCTTTTGGGGCTAGCACTACCCTCTCTCTCCGCCACCTCACTTACCGTCTGTCTGCCCTGTATATCCAAAATATTCTATTAACTGCTGTAAAATGAAGATTTTGATAGGAAAAAAATGCTAGATTGAATTATTTGTAATATTTTTTTCATTCAGTTATTAAATGCTACAGAATATACATTCAGTAATTAATCTGCTTCACAGAATTAGGTAGTGTATGATTAGTACAATTAAAACTTTTTCAGACTCTGAGATAGATAATTTAGTTGATATGTATTACTACAATCAGCAAGTTTGAGTCTTGTACATGGTAAAGTAATGGAAGTTAGTTATTCTGAAAAGCTGATGGCCTAACTAGATTGCGTTGGAGAGTGATCAGGCTGAGACTGGAAATGGGAATAAAAGAAGAAACCCTTGCGCTAGGTGTTAAATCCATCAGCTGTTAGTTAGTCTGTCAAACTTTGCATACATCATCACCCCTCTAGGGCAGTCACAAGACAACCAGATTGCAGCTGTCTGAAGACAAAGGTGTGGTTTTTCAAGTAACTGTGAGGCAGCCTCTCTTTTCCCTACCCCTTTGTAGTGCTGGTTTCAAGAGTAGTCTGGATAGGATCCTTATATCTGACCAACACAGAAGCACTCAATCAGCACTGAAAATAGGGAGATCTCTAGTACTGCATGTAGTGGAGTTTAAGGTGTTCCAAAGCAGTCCTGTTCTCCACACTGCAGGTTGTCAGGCGTTCATCAATCTCTTATCTCCTGCCTTTGGGAACAGTCTCACTGTTTGTCTCAGTGATTTGTCTGCCTCTGTCTCTTTAGGAAATTTCACTGTGGAAGAAATCAGATTTATCAGCATTTGTTTTTCACCCAGAAACAGAAGCATTTTTCAGGATGTATTTAAAAGCAGTATTTCAAAGGATGGACAGCCACAATTGTATTCCTTCTTCTTTTTCTAATCAGATTTTGAAAAGGAAAAACAGCTATTAATTTAATGGAATGCTTGCTTTTATGAAACTGATCTTTGCCACAGCAAATGAACAAAGGATACTATTACTTTGGGTATTTATGGATGTATCTCCTCAACTGGAAATGTATTTCCTTATAAATTAGACAATAAGGTATTTTATCAGAGAAACAGACTTCTTGTCTGTTTCTATATTGCTGCTTACACTGGAATTGCATTTTATTTCTTAGGGTGGTTACATAAAGCCTGAAAAGAAAGAAAGTACTGCTTTACTTTGCCAAGGGTGTTACTGCTTTATTACCACTTGTTTGATTTTTTGTGTATATGTTGTCATTGATCCTTAATAGGAGGTTACAAAATTAAAATAGTGAAAATTATGAGACACTTCTGTTTGGCCTCTCCATAACCTGAAGATTATTTGCATATTCAAAGTCTCTTTAGTGAATTTCAGAACTTTTCTTGTGGCCCTTTCCCTTTCACTTTCTCCTTCCCCTTCCTCTTCCTCTTCCCCTTCCTCTTCCTCTTCCTCTTCCTTCTTTATTTTGTTTTAATAAAACATAGATCTATATTCAAAATTAAGTGAATGAAGCAATCCAAATTCTTTTTCTGCTCAGAGTAGGTATAAGGCAGATTAGAGGGTTTTTTCTATTGGCTTTCAGTTCAGAAATTAACCCTCATTGTCTGTAAGAATGGATTTCACTGTGTACAAACTTAGGTGAGTATTTGAGGGGGCTATTTATTAATGAGCAGATATATCTGATTCCTTCTAGCTCTAGGTGTAAATTACAGTAAAGCTTATCCCTTTTCAAGAGGTAGAATACTCTTTTGCAGTTCATTTTTGCATTTGAATGCTATAGAGCCTTACCCAATTTTTAGAGCTGCACATGTATTCATCTACTTGGATAAGAACCAGGCAGTACTCAATGATAAAGTAATAATGATAATAAAAAACCCAACAACAGCAGCAGGTCACTGGAGAGAAGCTATGAGGCTGCTATCAAAGAGCTCACAGTAATGAGTAACAGGTGTTGTTTCCTGATGTTACTCCTGAGACGTTATATTTCTACCACAGCAGAAGTACTAGGATTTTCTTATATTGGCACAATTAATTTCTGATTCCCATATGTTGATGTAAAAAGCTCTTGCTTTTGGCATGGTACCACGATTTCTTCTGAAATACCTGGTTATGGATTCTTTCAGTCACTTTTTACAGAGATGAGCTGAAAGTGTTAAAGGAACAAAGGGAACAAGGACAGAAGAAGAAAAAGGGTGGGGGAGAAGAAGTTGCTATAATTAGTTGCAAAAGGAAGAATGTGTTACATTTCCAGCTCAGCATGCTCATCACCACCACTGGAGAATGTGCAGTACATGTTAAACAGTTCCTTTCTGCTCTGTAAACATAGGCATGATTCCCTGCAGTGCACCAGAAAAACAATTCCGCTATCAATAATCTACAGAAACACTTCTGCCAGCCACCTCTGTTTTATAAAAAATTCCATCTGTCTAAGAGTTCTTACTTTCTAGGAGCTCATACATCTTTTTTATCAGTTTCTTTTTTTTGAAGTTAATCAAGACCAAAGATCATTCTCAGTCATAAACATCTAAATATTTTTTAGGTTTTGTTCAGTTACTTTTGTCCTAACCCTTCCTAGAAATGTTGTCTATATAAACTTCATAATTTGTATTTTTACATCTATATAATATCTGTAGCTATCTGTATACTTGATTTATGTTGACACAGTAATGTCTAAACTGTATGATTGAACGTTGGAATATACTTTCTGATAACAACAAAAACTCTAAGTTCAGGATTCATATCCTTTCCTTTCCTACCCATTTCAACATTTGCTTTAAAAAGCCCTTTCTTGCTCCAGCAGTAATGTAAAAATGCCTCATGGATCAAAGGCAGATGTAGCTATGCAGAGAGAATGTCAACCCCTTTTCTTCTAGTCATACAAGTAGATGGTACAAGCCAGTATGAAGGCAGACAGAGTATACTGCACCCTTAGTGCTGAAAATTATATCCTTTGGAAGCTTGTGGAGCTTGAGATAGTGAATGAAACTACATTTTGAAATGTAATAAAAAATACTGCTGGCATAGGAGTGCATCACTGCAAAACAGAAAGTGGAAACTTCAGATCTGGAACTCAAAGACATGGTTTGCTCTTTTTTGAACTTTAGAGAACCATCTCCTTCCCTAGTGAATGCTACTGTGCTTTGGCAGATACTTAACTTTTGCTGCAGGAGCACTAGATGATCCCAAAAACTGAAACCATGTTGTGGCAGGCATAAAACTCGAGACCCTCTCTGCCAAGGACCGAGTACTCTACATATATTTAATTTGCAAGCTAAACTCCTTTCAGAGAACTGAGATATACTCAGACTTTCTAAGAGGACTAATCTTCATGGTTTATTTATCAACAAGAAGGGCCTATGTCCATCATTCCTTTTTAAAAAACATGGTAACACTGAAATGTTTGCCCTTGCCTCTTTCTACACAAAAGGCGGTTTCTTTGAGGAAAAACAATACAAAATTGAGACAGGTGGCATTGCTGAAGATGACTAAGTGTGGCTTTCTCCAGAGTCTGTCGAAATGACTCCTGCAGAAAGCAGGTATCTATCATCAGAAGTGATGCAAATGGCCCCTTTGCTCCTAAGTAAGGCAGGGTATTAGAATAGTTGAGGTAATTTCCTCCTCTCCTTTAACACTGCTGTTGCAGGCAGTAAGCATTCAGCTTCCATTAAAAGTTATTTAGCCAGCCTCTTTGGGAGCTCGTCTGTTAGGCAGTGACCCGTTCTTTGGTGCTCCTCCAGGCGAGGCGCTTGGCGTCCGTTAGAAACTACAGGGCTATTAGGCTTATGAAAGCCCTGCTCTGCACAAATAAATGTCTTGTGGCAAGTACCACATTTCAACACACCGTCCTCCAGTTCAGTGTCTAGGCTGCAACATCACACAAGTAAGGCAATGCTCAGTGAATATCCACTCTTCTGTTCATCCTGGCTGTTGCAATTATTTAATTTTTTCTCTCAAGGTGAAAGTTACTGTTCAGCAAATGAAGGATTTCTCTATAATCTTTAAGATTTTCTGTTATTTTTTTTTATCTGAGCTACATCTCTAGAAGAGATTAAAACTGTATTTTTATCAATAAGAGCATTTTACTGTCTGAGATGCATGTTATTCCTCCTTTTCTATTGTACAGTTAAAGTACGCATAGTGGGAGCAAGGTTGCTGAACCTCACCCTGAAAGAGGAACAGAATTAAGATCGTGCCCTCCACACATGAATTCAAGTTCTGGATTAAAGTTTAAGCACTCTCTCTGTAGTCTTGTGCTTATTTATTGATACATTTCTCTTCACAAGGAGAATATATTTGATGCAAACACTCTGTTCTGTCCATAAATACTGATCTCTTCTGTTAAATTCGCTCAAAAGGCTTGAATTTTGTATCAACTGTACTTATTTCATATTTATTGTATTTTACGATAGCTCGAAACATATTTCCACTTAGTTTGATTCATTGTACTGTTTAAGACGATGTGATGATGGTCACTGAAAACGCCATTTCTAAAGTGTAGGGAGAAAGAATGCATACAGATTTTTCAGTGATGACATTTCAATAAACTGACCTTTGCAATACTGTTTGAATGACAAGAACACAAAAACCTCATTGGAAAAGTGGCATTTACTTTCAAATACTTCCATTTATCCAGCCAATGGGCTTTTTTATAGGATTATTTTTCAAAGTTTAGTTTTCTATTAGTTTTTCTTTACATTTCTGATTGAACTCGTGCATTTATTTGAGTTTGCTGTAGGTAGACAAATGGAGTTTCTAATGAAAGGCAGTCCATAAGACTGGTATTTCTGCACAAGTTGAAAAACTGAGCTTCTAACATTTTGTTTTTCTTCACAGCCAAGCTAACACCTTTTTTTTTTTAAATCATCTTTCAAAAGCAAGTGCTGTTATGGATTTTGAACACTGAATACACTAAATTACATCTTAGCCTAGGTGAACATTATTACAAGGATCAGTACCTCGAGAACTAGTGGCAACCTAAATTCCATTTTTGTAAGTATGTAAGTTCTGCAGCCTCAGTATTAATATCATTACAAATCTGCAAAACATTGTTCTAATAAACTACTTTGCTAATCTTGTTCTTAACAAAATTGAATTGTTGGCACAATTAAGACTAATTTGTGTTCTGAATTTATGAACAGTGTTAAAAGCTGATTATTGGAGTGACTTAGTAGGAGGATGTTCTCTGTACTGATAAAAAAGGCATACTTGTCAGCAAGCACAGTGCTTTCATGTATAGGGTAAAATCGATCAAAGGTCTATGATTATGCTCTGACATCATAAATATGCAAGCATTTGAAAATTTAAATTTTACAGTATTATAAGACAGGTTATTAATTAGATGTATTTTGTTCAGTTTACAATGTGAATAACTTGTTCATGAATATATATTCCCTTATCAAGTATTTTGGGAAACTAATTTGAATGTAACCTTTGCAATATGAAAATGTATTAAAGCGTTATATTCTATTATCTGATTATCCTATCCCACTTTATCTATTATTCTATTTCAGTCTTTTGTCTTCACACTAGTTTGCTTTTCCAGGTTCTGTTAAAATTTAATTAATTACAATTTTCTATACGCTTTTCCACCTTACTTCCTACTTTGGTTCATATGCTTAGTACAAAACCAAGATAGAATTGTTCTTCCCATCTGCTTTTCAAGGCATTAGAGGGAATTTCCCTTCACATCTACTTAATTTTAAAATATTATATTCTTTTGTGGGTTCCATTCTGTGAGAAAGAAGAAACTACACTTCGTGAGGCCAGAATTTTGTTCCCACTTCTAATTTATAGTAGTCATTTATGACACTGGAAGTAGAATCTGGCCGCAAGTAACTACTGCAATTATAAAAAAATATTCCCTTCATCAAAGAATTACTTTATTCAATTTTCCATTAAACAATTTGTGGATTTTTATACATCTTTAAAAACTATGTATTTATAGTAATATTTCTAAAGACACTTTGTACATAAGAATATTATGCTCATTTAAATTTTCATCATTTCAAGACAGGCAGATTTTTACTGAATTATTTCATTACCTTCAATATGAATGTTCAGATGATCGGAAGAAACAATTTACTGAAAGCTATCTACAAAGTCACATCAAGTGGAGATAAGTTTGCCTTGGTATGATTAATCTTTTACATGTAATAAAGACAGATTTCTAGCACATCAAGGACTTTCTCAGAACAGGAACTGCACCACTATGCCTCTGAAGTATTCCAAGCTTTGATAGGTTTGCACTTGGCAGAACAATCTCCTTACTGTTTTATCTATAGTGTCCTGAAACCAGCCCTGACAGAACTCTTTCCAATCTAACATGCTGAGTATGTTTCTCTTAAAAACAACCTTTTTAATTTAAAAGGTTTTAGTTGTAGACAAATTCTACTTAGCTGTATCTCTGTTATTCATAAGACAGTGTCAATATGATGTATAAAGCAGCAGTACAAGATTTATTTATTAATTACTATTTCTTTTGTATAGTTTCATTCTATAGTGAAATTTCAAGAAATTGATGGAAACTGTATTCAACTGAAACTAAGAATTCTTTTTTCCCATGTATTTTGTCTTTCATTGGACATAGGGAAAAATATTATAAGCTAGGGACAAGAAGAATCTAGTCCAAATCTCTTTTTGTCCACTCGAAGTAAAAAGTTTCAATGTCACTGATGTTAAATAGTAATTTAATCAATGAGATGAAAATTTTCAAACATGAAAAAATGCAATTTTTTTTCAGAATAATTGGTGAATTTCAGAAAGCGGCCACTCAGATTTGTGGGTTTACTTCACCCCCCAAAAATTTCACACTATTAGGGACAGTTTATTCATTTTATTTTTTAAATTTTAATTTTATTTTTAATTTGATTTTGTTTTTTCTAGACAATGCTGTTAAGTATTTACTAAAAATAATTTCTTCAGGCTGAAAAAGTCAATTAGTTTTTGTTCTGAAAAACAATTTAAGCTGTGGCTTAAATTTTCCTTTCCCTGATTTACATAGAAACCTAAAGTGTTTGCAAGTACCACTCCTGTGCAAATAGTTTCAACTTTCTTTGCTATAATTGCTACCCAACCACCATTCATATTTTTTTCCCAATAAATTAGTTTGACAGAGTGGTAGATTCTCACAGGATTTTCTAAGAGGTTTTGTATTTCTTTCCTAGTCCACCATGACTCATTTCAATAGATAGAAGAAATTTGGTAATCTGATGGGAACATATGGGAACTACTTAAATATTTGCAAAATGTAAGGAATGCGTATATTTCAGATGTCATCATTACAGCACAAGCTGCTCTAAAAGGTTCTGAAGCATCTTAGAAAGCTTTATCTTTTGACAAATTGACTGATAAAATTTAACCTGAGGAAAAACCTTGTTCATACTTGCTTATAATATTGGCATCATACTGTTAATGTATCTTTCATGCTTTGTTTGACTGTTTAGTAAAACAAGTCTTGCATTCAATCACAGGTTTTTTTAAATTGGTTTAAAATATCCTACAGAGTAGTTTTCTTAAACTATTTTATGAATAGATTAAAATCTCAGACCTAAAGACAACAGGCTATTTCAATGACATTGAATTGACTGGCTTCAAAAGGAGCTTTCTTTTGAATACAAATGGTATAATCTTTCCCACTTCAGTGTTACTCCTGCTTGAGTAGGAAACGGAATAAAATCCACATAAAAGCCTGATGACTTTGCCTGTTGACTTTTGACTTTTACGTTGCCACGTATATAATCTAAATTTTTGTAAAGTTAACATGATTTTGATGCCTCCATTTTTATTTGCTCAAGCTAAGATATTTCAATGAAGTGTTATACCCAATAAGGCAACTCAGCATTTTCTGAAGACATGTCACTGAAATATTTTTGCACCTCTGTGCCACTATAAGGGAGTGTTTTCAGTACTTTTACATCAGCGAAGTTAATTTGGGGAGTAATCAAGTGCCAATGTGATAAATAGAACTATTTGTGCAAAATTACTATGAAAATAGCTGTTGGAACCTTTTTGGAATAGTAAGTTTAATTTTGCTACTGTAAATATCAAAGACTGCAGCAGAGATAAATTGAAGCTCCAGGATCACCTGAGTAATTGACTTTCCGAATCATGTTTATCTTCCACATCACTGGAAGCCTGCTCATTGTTTTGTGTACTTTGTATCACTGCATCTAATTCTACCGGGTATTTACAATATGTCAGCAAAGTCCTGGACTCTTTATGGGAGAGCAAATTAAAGCAACCTAATGCAACCTGCTTTCTCTGTTTCCAGGCATAAGGCTATGAAACTGACTATTCACCTGATTAATGAATACATTTGATTTATTAGATTAAGTATTAGTTTAAAATTCACCTCAAAATTTAAAAATACCTAGAAAGAAAGATAAAACTTAAGATTTTAAGGTGGTGGTTTTCTTCACAAGGCACATGAAAACTGATGAGGTTGCTAACTGACAATCTGGTTGCCATTCACTAGCAAAATGGCAGGAAAGAGAAAGTCATACAAATTCTACACATATGATAAACAAACAAGGTGATGTTAATCATAATGCAGAAAGTTGCAGCAAGACTTAGTGCAAGATTTAACATCATTTAAAGTGGCTCCTACCAGAGGAGGTGTAGGTGGCTGCTAAAACACCACCAGGAGATTTGGCATTTGACCTAGTAATGAGCAGTATTTTAAAAGCAGATTTAGACATGATATGATTAATTCACCAGAAACTGTCCTTCACTTGTCTTACCTTCTAGATTTTTGTTCATGTCTGTTTTGCCATTGCATTTTTTAAGTGACTACCCAAACAAACCTCACTAAAAATGAAGTCTGACTATAATAAACATTTTGTCCTCGTTGATCTGATTATCAAAAGGTCTTTCTATTGAATTTCTTTTTCTCTGTTGCTGATTTAAATATGGGGAAATCCTAAACTTCTCCTATAGTTACTGAAAACATATTTTGAATTATTACCCTTGCTGAATACTTCCTTCATTAATTCATTATAGATTTTTCCCTGTAAAGGTATTTTTAAAGTAGCATTACATGTTTCCCTCTATTGACATTGAAGCTCTTTGGTCAGTGGTTCAGAAAAAATTGATGTAAACACCCAAGTTTCTTGGCCGCTGTTGCAAACAAATACTGCGCCTAACCAGAAGTATATTAACATTTAGAAAGGTAGTACTGATGGTGTGGCAGGTCACAGAAATACATGTAAATGGAGATAGGAGATAAAAACTAGGGTTCCACATTGATTATGAAATTCTTTGTCCACTGAATAGGTATTCAATATTATTAGAGCCTTGAGCACAAAGGGATCTGTCTATGAAATGATATTACAGTACTAGATTTCTTTAACACCACATGCATTCATGCAAAAATGCAACACAGCACACAGCAGTAAAGTATTGAGAGGCTTTATTAAATTCAGCACTCCCTCACTCTGCCTTCCTGGGCAACTGTATGTAATTTATTTGTGTTAATAGCATTAGACTGCAGATGTTAGATTAATGGGCACCGGAAGGTTCTTGCCTTTTCCTACACGGCAATCAATGTTTACAGCCAAAATCAGTTCAGCAAATGTCCTTTGCAACATACAAAATATTAATCATTTTTGTAGGTAAGTACAGGATTTATGGTTAATTTACTGTATTTACCACCAACACAAATAAATTTTTAAAGTTCACCATCCAATCTTACCCCATTCAAATGAATGTGGTCACTTAAAGGAGGGTAGATTAGGGCCTCTTTTTAGACAGACAAATTGCACACTTATTGACAAATTAGGGATGAGAAAGGCATAGTTTAGTTTACCCCCCAAGCAGGTAGTTATGTTCCATAACAGTGACTTTTGTTACATAGCAGCTTTGAGCACGGAAAATTGCAGTAGTGTTTCCGACCATGGCCACAGCCACAGGCAAAGAGGTATTCAGGCTGCATGTAACCACAACATCTAGCCACTAGTGGAATGTCAAAATGGATCAGCTTTTGTCTCTCACTGTATATGAGAAAGCAAAATGATCACTTTTCAATCATTAGTGGCCACTGGTAAATTACTGACAAATGACTGTATCAGATCCAGGCATCGGTACTATATATTATTATGATAATTTTTATTGGAAAGGAAAATCCAGCTACAAATTCATTAAGATATTTTGAATTGTTCGGTATCTTCTAACCATATACACAAAAATGCACATACTTATATATGCAGGGTTGATGTGCGATAATAAAAGTGTAACAGGATGTACTTTTTTCTTTTTTGTAGCTTTATTGTGCTATGCAAAGGCAGATTGGAAACTCTTCTGGGAGTAAAAAATTCAGATATGTGCAGAGCAAGAAAGTAGTTATGAAGCAAGTGATTTCTTTCAAAGTAGGCTATGAAAAAAACCTATGACTCCAAAGTAATTAATTTGCAAATTACAAAGTTATTTTGATAAGTAAATATGGTCTCCATGTCTCATGTTCACCTCTGGATAATACAATGAAAGAATCTATTCTCAGCCACTTTGTCTCGTTATAAACATCGGGAAAAGGTATGGAAAGTATCCAGCAATGCAGGTTTACTTAACAAAGCCGTAACACAATTTTTTCTACAGAATTTCAAAATAACATTTCAAGTAACATATTTAGGGTTGGAATGCTTTGGGGCATATTTGGCAGGGAAAGGAACACATAAGCAGTCGATAACAAAATCTTATAAAATCTGTTATTTTTCTATATACTCCCAGTAATTCCAAGTTGCAATCTACTTACAGTGTGTCCCACACCAATGGAAAAATAATTTCAAGTTTGTGTAGAGGCAAGAATATTATATTTACTTAATGTAATGCTCATGCATCTCAAAAAAAGTGAAATTTGTATGTTTGGGGAAACCAAAGAAGAAAAATTAGGAGGGTTTTGGCTGTTCAAAAGCTTGTCCCTTGAATAGAGAAATCACAGTGTCCAGCAAAATTTGTTATTCCTCTGATATGACTACAGGAAATCCTGTCTCCCTGAGATAATCACAACTCAAGGCGCAAGGTACTAGAAAGCCTTAAATAAGCATTAAATTATTTCACTGTTATAAATATGTATTGAAAGAAAAAAGACAAAAATGTATTCAATACTAAAAAAATGCTATTAAGTATTTTTAAAACTGTGGAATATTGCAGGACTGGTAATCCAAGGATCAAGTATCCTTATCCTGAAAGCCTGCAGCTTTCAGATGCGTAGGATATGAATTTGTACCTTTATCATGTAAACAAAAGTACTGCACAAATACTCCGCCAGCTTCAGAAACGAAAACTGTGTTGTCCTGACAGTGCCTCCACCTTGGACTGTCTGTGCAGGAACATCTGTTTGCTGACCAACGCTGAGGCAATGGTATTACATAGGTGAGACCCTGGTGTTTTTTACTGCTGTAATGATATCTATTTTTATTCTGCTGGCTAAAAAGATGTTAATGGACTAAACAAACAATATGATTTTAATGACTAAAGCTGATGTTCTAATTATTTGCTTTCCATGAAATATATGTTTGACATGTCATTGTGGTAATTTTTGCAATTAAGTTGTTGTTTGTCCATCTATTGGAGAAGCACTTCGCAAACATTGCTGGATTGAGACATGACAAACATTTGCTTAAATAGTTCATCGCTAGAAGTGTACCGAGATCATAATAACGGAAAAAAGTCAGAACCTTACAGCATAGTTTTACTAAGAGGCAAAGAGAAACCTTTAAAAAAAATTCTGTTGTGCTTTGTTTAGATGGCGAAGATTGAAGAACTCAACCCCTTGTCATGGCTTTAAATGAAACTGGAGTCTGCACACTGCCAATTCACTTACTTTATATAGATAAAACTAAACCAAGACTTCTCATTTCTGACATTTCTTCACTTTGGGAAGAAGTAGAGAAAGGACATTGTCCCTAGGTTTTGAACTTACACCTTTACCTGAATTCTGTTGATGCAAGTGTGATTTTCCAGTTTCAGGAAGGTTGGTACTTAACCTTACAACAAATTGAAATTCTGAATATCAACACTCCTAAATTTAGGAAAATAGGGTCAGTATTGGCATATCTAGTTTATTTTTAAGTAGTTTTTATGGAGTTAGTGTTGTTACACGCTGAAATAAAAACAAAGGAAACAGTGTTTTTTCCACAGGGTTTGGTCCAATCAATTTAACATTCAAATTATCCAAATCACTTTAAGGGGGAGGTGGGGGCAGGAGGGAATAATTGAATTGACATCTGATTCTTCCTGTAAAGACATGCATAGGTCAAAGGACTACTTCCTGCTAATACTCTGTGTGGTCCACTGTGTAAAATACCAGCACGTTTAAAAAACAAACAAAAAAATGGATACAGTATGGCAAAGTGAGAAACCATGAAAAAGGTTAAACCCACTTTTTTTTTCTCTTTTCATCAGCATTTGCCTTACAAGTCTAAGAAAACATAAAACCACTTCAAAATAATAAAAAAAAAAAGACAGCCACCCCAAATACCCTCTCTTCTGCTGCTATGTTTGATAGTTTTCCGTAAAAAACTATATGTATCTTAGGATTTTATGAGCTTTCAGTTATTTGGGAACATGACTGAATAAATCAAGTGGTAAATCTTCTGGCTTAGTCTTCATGAGAGTTCATGCTGATGTTCCTAAGCCCAGTGTCACTGCTCAGAAGCTTTCTGGGCATGCTGAGAATAGTTCCTTTAAACTATTATGGCAACATTTTAAGATGCTGTCATATCACGCTGGCTCTTCAAACAGTTAGCAAAAATGAAGAGCTGTGTTTAAATATATTTTTTTCTTTATGCCTGAGCTGCTTGTTGAGGCCAGAAGGGAAGAAAGGTGCCTGATCTAAGAGCAAGAGTTGCTTCACTTTGACTTATTTTTATACTGTTTATATCTATAGGGAATAATGGAGGGCCCAGAAAAAAAATCATACAAGCTAATCGCAATTAACCAGGCAGAGATTCAGGTGTTTTTGTATCCCACAATACAAATTTATCCTGAGCAGAATCTTTCATGTCAAACTCATTCTTGCCCCTTCTTATGCTGGAGAGCTCCTTATTAAAACTGAATTTCAAATACTTCTTACGTAAGTGCAGTCAAAGCAAAAGTTTGGCTGACACAGCATCTTCTCCCATGGAGGTGCCAAAAGCAGATGGCTAGGGAAAATTATGTGTTATAGCCTTAATATTCGCCTGGCTTTGGGCCATGTTTGGGCGGGGGTTTTGAGTTGATTGGTGTCTGTGTATTTATAGCACTGTTGGCTCTTTGTTTCCACACCATCCATTGGTAAGAAGGTACAGAGCCTGGTAGCAGCAAACCCACACAAACTGATAGCTGACAGAGAGCACAGGGAGGGCGAAGTTTCAAAGAAATAGCTCAGAAAAGGCATCAGAAAAGTCAGATTTCTTAAATATCACACCATGAACTGTGGAGAATTTTCCTTTTTTGTACAATTTTCCACCATGTTGCTGAATTTTTGCAGTACGTGTTATTTGCTGTATTATTTATGCAGCTATTTTCTGTGCGATAAAGCATGTGTCATGAAATAGAGAGCAGCTCTTCTATAAAGCTGGTTCCAGGCAGCTCTCGAATAATGGGTCACGACAAAATCCTGGTCTTGAAAGCAGCCTAGTGTAGTCCTAACACAGCTAAGCATCCAGATTTGTTGTTCAGGTCCTGGGCAGCCTTAGAGATAGCAAATATTTACCTCTATCCTTTATATTAACACTATAGGGTTACCAGAACATTTTCTGCTTGGCTCATGGGTCTGCTGGGGACCAGCTCCCACATAAATGTTGAAATTGTCTAATGAATTCCAGATATTTTAATGCCCTAGGCTCAAAGGCTACACTGGTATCTTAAGAAGTCTGTCCCTAACTACAGTTAATAGAATATTACTAATGCATATATTTCAACTGAAAATAAATTCAGTCCTAGATGAAGTATTGTGACTACAAATCTGCAAATCTTTTCATGCATTTCTTTAATCAGCTTGCTACTGGCATTTTTAATTGACTAATGAATTGAAAATGCAAAATGAGATTTAAATAAACTATCTTATAAAGGCGATAGATATCCACTGACAAGCATAGTTCGAAAAAAATCTCCATCCAGAACAAAAACAGCTCAGGATTTTACTTTAGATACCCGATATTCAGCATTTCTAGAACTCTGTGAAGGCAAGAGAGAGTGACATTTCATTAAAAAAAAAAGGTTTTCTTTCATGTTAGGTAAGCAAAGTTTTATTCTGCCTGAGAAATGTGATCTGTTGTTTTGGACAACAACGACATTTATGTTCCTGCTCACTAAGTGTGTAGTCTATAATTATATTTTCCTTTGTCTTTTAGAAAATAAATATTATAGGTACTAGGTCTGTATCATGTATTATAGCACATTGCAGAAATTGTTTAGTCTTTACACAATATGAATTTATTTCAGCAAGTTGTTTGTTTGGCAAGTTGTATTGTGTCTAAAAGTTTGGCAAGTTGTATGTGTCTAAAAAGTAAAGCTCTTCTCTTATTTCACTTCTAAATCAGTTTAAAAATTAGATTTTAGGCATCACTTGTTTTAATGAAATGACAGGATTTTATTTTTTAATACATTGAAGTGAAAAATTAGAAATAATTGGCATCTATTTTTTGCATATAATCTGAATATAGATCCTTAAGGGTTTCTGTTTCAGACCACAGTTCAATTGTAGCAGCCCTCCAGCATCTAAGAGGGGCCTGTGAGAGATCTGGAAAGGGACTTTTCACAAGAGCATGCAGTGATAGGAGAAGGGGGAATGGCTTTAAACTGAAAGAGGATGGTTTTAGATTAGATATTAGGAAGAAATTTTTTATGTTGAGGATGGTCAGGCACTGGAACAAGTAGCCCAGAAAAGCTATGGATAGCCCACCCCTGAAAGTGTTCAAGGCCAGGCTGGATGGGGCTTTGAGCAGTTTCTAGTTGGAAGGTGTCCCTGCCCGTGGCAGAGAGGTTGGAACTGGGTGATCTGTAAGGTCCTTTCCAACCCAAACTGCTCTATGAATAAATGATTCTATGATTTTTGCTTCTTAGATCAATCCTAGTATCTTGATTAATCCAAAGAAGAATGCTGCTGAGAATACATTCTGGATTCAAGTGCTGCATCAAACGAGATTTGCTACATGCAATTTCCAAATGCAGGACTACACCCCTGCAATCTGGATTTGTAACTGCTGTGTTTTTTAACAACTTGTATTCTCAGCAACCAATGGTGTTGAACAAAAATGCTAGCATCCCCTGAGTAACCATGGAAACCAAAACAATGTTTATGGGTTATTGGACAAACTGAGCTACCTACGTGGCATAAGAGATGCTTTCTATTTAATACTGTCTTGATGTTAATCATTGTAACAAGTGATGTCTCATCACTATAAAGCATGAAGGAAAAAGCTACATAGAAGGAATACAGCAAAGAATAATAATATCTCTCTTCTCTGTAATAAACAAATTTAATGGAATTTTTATTAGCATTAGTTTGGGGGTGTTTTTTATACTTATCATCGGTAGCCAGAGATACTTCATTTGAGTAATACAATGAACTGAATTATTCTTCATATTTTGTGATATCAATATTTGGTCATAATATTGAGCAGCTGGAACTGAAAGTATGGTGCTCAGTTGTAAATGAAATCACTCACAATATCAACATTTCATGTTAGATCATTGTGGCTGCACATTCAAAAACTGAAAAACCCCACCCTTCCTTTCTTTTTATTCTAATTGATGTAATGTTACTATAAAATTCCTTTGCAAACATTTGAGAGATTTAGTGAATTTCAATGTGGTCTCGCTCTGGCTTAGAAACTGACTATTTTTTCTCTTTGAAATAAACTGTTCCATCCTATGTCATGCAAGAAAAAAGTTCCTGAAGGAGCAAGAGTAATCAAATCACATAAAGTACTTCCAAAATGAAAAAATGGTTATCAGTTATGGTCTCAAGGAAGCAACTCAGACTCCCAGTTTCGCTTGAGAAATGGGTGAGGAGAGTCTGAGAGCAGAAACCTGAATATCCCCTGACCCTTCCCATCTCAGCTGCTTGCTGTTGCCAGCAATCTTGCTCCATTGCTCCATTGCAGCACTGTCCCAAAAGATCGCACAGCTGAGAACTGTCTCAGGATTAATAAATCCTCCTTCAGAGTGCTGAGAGAGACTGAGTAAATATGTTTGGTTTTGTTATAGTCTTCCTGCAGTATGCTCTGGAGAAAATATTTTTCCTTTGTTGGGCAGTGAGACACTATGCATCTCCTCAATCCTACATAACTCACCCAGTGCTCATATGTTCCTCCCTCTGGAGTCTGGGAGTGCTGCTTGTCTGCCTGGGGAGGTTCTGTACACAGATGGGGAAGGGCAATTTTGGGATGTAATTTAATACACTAGCAATGGTAAATCATTTGTGAAAGCAGGCAATCTTTTAGAAAAACAGATGCAGTTTTCTGTTTCAATATCTACTGTAAAGTCTGAAACAAGTAAAGTTCTTCTCCATACCAGCAGAATTTTTTCCTTTTGCAGTGTTAACTCACTTCTTTTTACTGTTACACCTGTGAATTACATCAAAGAAGAGAAGCTGCAAATAACAACCTCTCCTGTTTGTCTCCTGTCATATGAAAAGGCTTTAATAGAGCTTGAAAGAACCATGTCAAATATTAAACAAAATTTATTTATAGTTCATTAAATTCATGTTACATTCTATTATGTAAGCAAAGCTTGTGCAAAGGCTTAGAATTTTTTTATCTGTGTCTTGAAAAGTAAACTGTATTTATCATTTACCTCAGCCATACAATGTCTTTTGGTATGATAAAAGTATTAAATAATAAAATGTGTCGAAAACTTCAACTGTGCTGTGGGAACTGCTATGGGAGAAAACAGGGTGAAGTCTCATTAAAGCAGACCAGATCAAAGTACTTTGTTAAGATGAAGTAAAATGGGAACAAAACTTCATTGTTTGGGTAGAAATATGTTTTGGAAGAGAGGAGATGTAAGACTTCATGTGGGTGGCTTGATCCTTTGTTTCTTCACCTGAAATCCTCAAGCTGCATCTTTGAGTGGATCTAACGTCCTTCCTGCTGACCCTGGTGAGAGAACATGTCAAAAGGCAAAGCAGAGGGGATTACATTACTTCAGGGAGATAATTAAACTTGCAAATGAAGGTTTCTGTAAAGAGGACTGCCTTTGCCTCGTGTGACCAGAGCTTCTGCAACCACACAGGAAGTGCAATGCACATTTGCATGAGCCCAGGATGGTGGCAAGCAGCCCACAGAGGGTATCTGATGAAATATTTTTCTTTAGTCAGGGAAACGAAAAGATCACTAATGGCAGATATTCACTGAGGGGATGCTTGAATCCAGTTGAAAGGAAAGCAAAAGGTGTTGGAATAAATGTCAACTATACATAATGTTATCAAGCTTACTGCAGGAAAAATCACCAGCAGAGATTTAGGGTACAAACAGAGCTGCTTTAAGATAAAGGATAGAAACATAATTACAGACAGGGATTTTGCAACAAAAAGTCAAATATAATTAACTGCTAAAAAAAAGGATGATTATTGACATGGAAGACATTTCAGAAAGCAGAAGGGAAGTCCAGTGGGCTGATGTGGGCTGGCGGTCCGGTGACCACCAAAGCTGTTCTATCCCCCCCTTCTTCAGTTGGACAGGGAAAATATAATTAAAGGCTCCTGGCTCGAGATAAGAGCAGGGAGAGATCCCTCACCGGTTCCTGTCACGGGCAGAACAGCCTGGACTTGGGGAAATCAGTTTAATTTATTGCCAATGAAATCAGAGTAGGACAAAGAGAGATAAACAGAAATCTTAAAAGCACCTTTCCCCCACCCCTCTCTTCTTTCTTGGCTCAACTTCACTCCTGGTTTTCACTATTTCCTTGCCTCCAGCACCACAGGATGGACAAGGAATGGTGGCTGTGGTCAGTTCATCATATATTGTCTCTGTCCCTCCTTCCTTCTCAGAGGGAGGTTTCCTCACATTCTTCCCCTGCTCCAGTGTGGGGTCCCTCCCATTGGAGACAGTCCTCCATGAACTGCTCCAGTGCAGGTCCCTTCGACAGGGTGCAGTCCATCAGGAATAGGCTGCTCCAGCACGGCTCCTCCACGGGTCCACAGGTCCAGCAAGCAACACTGCTCCAGCGCAGGCTCCTCTCTCCTTGGGTCCACAGGTCCTGCCAGGAGTCCGTTCCAATGTTGGCTACCCACGGGATCACAGCCTCTTCCCTCTGGGCACCCACCTGCTCTGGCACGGGTCTCCTCCCTGGGCTGCAGGTGGATCTCTGCTCCACTGTGGCTATCCGTGGGCTTCGGAGGCACAGCTGCCTCTCCATGAGCTGCACCACGGGCTGCAGAGGAACCTCAGCTCTGCTACCTGGAGCACCTCCTGCCCCTCCTTGTCCACTGACACTGGTGTCTGCAGAGTTGTTCCTCTCACATATTCTCACACCTCTCTCCATCTGCAGTTGTGTTGCACAGCAGTTTTCCCTCTTCTTGAGTGTGTTATCCCACAAGCCCTACTACCAACACTTATGGGCTCAACCTTGGACAGCTGTGGGTCCATCTTGGAACCGGCTTCATTGGACATGGGGAACCTTCTGGCAGCTTCTCACAAAAGCCCCCCTTGTAGCCTCCCCACTACCAAAACCTTGCCATGCAAACACAACACAAACATCAGCATCAAGCTGAAAGAAATGCCTGAAGAGAGAAAGAGAACAATGCAGTTTGTCTGAGTTATAATTCACAGGAGACAAAGAACAGTTTAATTATCCTTAGGATGAAGGTGAGTTTTATAAGATGTCTAAGAAAATAAATGTTAGGAACATTAAGGAATAAATCAGTGAAAACATTTGAAAACTGGAAAAGCTTAGTCATGTGGAAGGATGGCTCTTGAAAAGGGAATTGATTGGTAGGATAAACAAAATATGTCAGTAGTGAAAGGAAGAGAGGAAATAATGCAGGCATGATGATCTAATGGAATTATCACATCACAAAAGATTGAAATCTGACCTGCTGAGCTATTTAGAAGATATTAACTGAAGCTGATGTGAGCAAAACTATGGTACATAAACTGATTACTAATAGAAAAGCATGACAGTAAACAGCTGCTGTGCCATAAGGGTTTATCTGGAATCTTGTAACTTGAGGAAAACATAAGGTACACCACCTGTCCTATTTTGCAACCTTCTTTAATTTAGCTATATGATAAATTGCACCAAAATTTACTTTGTGAAATATTCTAATTCTATTTCACTAGTGATAATAGGAGAGATTTTCTAATTTAACACTCCAAGTGAGTAAAGAGACCTTGAAGCACATTTTAAAAAGACTAGAAAGCTGGATGTTCTTTCAGAAAGAAAGAAAAGTAAAAATCTAAAACAATTGCCAGATTTTACTTGTATTTTCAAAGAGCCTAAAATATAATATTTAAATACATTGCAGAAGAAGGCATAGATTTGTCGGCTATTTTTCCTTCTGTAGCTTTTGTATCATTACAGGCGGATGGAAACACTTATTTTTAAAGCTGGCAATCACTCTCCCCTGTAAGAGATTTGTGATTTTGGCAGACTTGGAACATTTCAGCTGGCTTTTTCTTCTGAGCTCTTTCCAAGCTAAATTACTTTGTAAAACAAATTTTTAGACAGGTCAAGTGTTACTAAGACCCTCCGGTCTCATCTTGTTTTAATTGAGCTTAATGAAATCTGGAAGATAAATGTAACTAACTTTAGCTTCTCCAATTAACCCCTCACACATACTGCTAGCTGTAAACCTTTGAAAAAGCTTTAATGGCTTATTGCTTCACCTTCTCTGGTGAGTTAGTTCTGTGTACTTACATGGACTTTTCCACTGTCTTTTCAGTGGCATCCTTGAAATGATGAAGGCTGTTCCACATTAAATACTTTTTTTGAGAATAATTTTGCTTTGTTCAGAATCATAGAATGGTTTGAGTTGGAAGGGACCTTAAAATCTTTTAGTTCCAACTCCCTGCAATGGACAAGGGCACCTTCCACCAGACCAGGCTGCTCAATGCCCCACTCAGCCTGGCCTTGAACACTGTCTCACCACCATTATACTAAAGAATTTGTTTCATATACCTAAATTTCCCCTCTTTCAATTTGTACCCACTGCTCCATGTCCTATCACTACAGCTCCTGATGGAGAGTCCCTCTCCGGGTTGCTGGTAGGCCCCCTTCGGATACTGGAAGGCTGCTGTGAGGTGTTCAGGAAACCTTCTCTTCTCCAGCCTGAACAGCCCCAACTTTTCATGGGGAAAGGGCTTTAGTCCTCCTATCAACTTTGTGACCCTCCTCTGAACGTGCTCCAGCAGTTCCATGTCCTTCTTCTGTTGGAAGCACGTGAACTGTACCCTGTGTTCCAGGTGATGTCTGACAAGAGGAGAGTGGAGGAGCAGAATCACCTGTCTCGACCTTCTGGTCGTGTTTCTTTCCATGCAGCCCCAGATACGGGTAGTTTTCTGGGCTGTGAGTGAACACTGCTGTCTCATTTTGAGTGAGTAATTTGTTTCCTCTGCTCTCATTCTGACGTAGAGTACCAGCCAACTCAAGAGAAAGAAAAAAGAGACTTGGAAAAAGACCAGGAAACTTGGCGTAAATAAATACCAGGCATAACCACTGGCCATTGTTGTACCGGTGTGCTACCCGTGTAAAGAGCTTCTGAATCTGTTTGTGTTTGCAGTGAAACTGTAAAAATATGTAACCACTAAAAATTGACAGTAGTGGAAGTAGCATCAGCTCCTGTGGAGTGAGGATGCTTTGGCAGAGTGAGCAGGGAAAGCCAGACAAGTGGTTAGAAAGGTGTATAGGAGTATGGTAGCTGTGGTCTGCTGTGCTTGTGTGGTCAAAATCACAATTAATCAAGCAGAATACTCTGAAACAGTAGTGAAAATACCTGCACTGCTAAAAAAACCCAGGGGTTAATATGGATGTCAACAGGGCTGAAAGAATGTTACTCACTATTCCTTCAGCAAAAGTCATTATTCCCCCACTGTTACATTATCAAGAAAGAAAATATTGAGTGTTATATTTGACAAAGAACTTCTCTACCTCCCACAATTGTGTATCACGATAATGGAAACAAATAATTTGAAAACAGTAGATAGAATGCATTAACTTTTTGAAATGGTTACAGTAGCATGTACAAGGTAATAATTTATTTCAATATCAGGATAGATCAGGAGCAGATGTGAGAAAAATAATGTAGCCTAAATCAGTAAAGTCTACCAGCCATCAAATGCTCTGGGGAAATGAAAGAGGGGTGGGAAGAATTCCTATCCTGCAACTTCCCAGCTTATGATAACAAGCTTACTAAAAAATAATTTTTTTAGAAATATCCTGAAAAATGGGGATGAACTGCTGTAGAAGAGAAATAGACAATAATTACATCTGGTTCTGACTAAGAGATCTCACTGCACTTATGTATTTAAAGCAGAGAATAGGTACAGGTTTTCTCTTTTTTTGCCCCAAGTATCTCCTCTATTATTCACATTGTTATTGCCTTTTAGCATAGAACTGTACATCACTCTTTTTTTAACCATTAGATTTTGAAATTTTAAGTAGACAGGGAAGATTCTGGAAGCAAGTAAATGCTTAACAAGTGTACAGAGACACATACTCCACATAAGGGCGTTTGTGCTTGAATTCAGAGCATGAAGGGAACAAGAAACCTGTTTTGATATGAATTATTCATGCAATGGTTTTGCATTTTTTGCTACTTTTAAATAGACAAAGAGTGCCAAAAGGAAAAATATGTTCTGTCTAAAATCCTCTATTTTATTTCATTTTCTATAGGCAAAGGTTGAAATTTGCATGTACTATTGCCTAAAAGTTTTACTCTTAGGTCTTTACTTGTCAAGAATGTGAAGAAGAAACAGAAAACATTGTTTTGTTTGACACACGTTAAACAATATAGCAAACCAGATCTTTTTAACACCAACCTGAAAAAGAAATTTGTATACTATAATGTTTTTAACTCCCTAGTTAAGAGTTAACCATTAAACCTTCATTCTGACATACTAGAAATTTGTTAAATATGATTTTTCTCTTTAGGTAATTATGTAAGAGTCATAAGCATTCCAAAAATGCTGAAGGAAACAGTGCAAAGTTCAAAACATTTTCTACCATATGCAGTTTCAGTGGAAGAAAGTCAATTTTATGTATTTTTTTATTTTAACCTGTTACCATGAAAAGCTCTGCCTTGCACGACAGAGTGTGATTAGAAATTGTGTCATACACTTCTGAACAGAAATCAAAGATGCAAATACTGATACTTCCTCAGAGAGGTAGATCTAATCCTGAATCTGTTAGCCTGAACTATGTCTCTCCCAGGAGCAGCAAATCTTGTTCTTTTTCTTTCTTCTTGGCCTGAAGTTAAAAAAAGGAAAAACAAAAGGCTTGCTGCTGCTCTGAGGATGAAGAAAGCATTCTGTCGAAGGTTAGAAAAGCCGTATGTTCACATAACTGTTGTTTTAGAAGGCTGTTAGAAATCTATGTGTGAATATATTGCAGGGCAAAAGCAAAAATAAATCTAATTTCTTGTTTACATGGGAAATTATCCCAGCTGTTCACATGGAGACCCTGGCCACTGCTCACAGCACATGTGGACAATCTGAGGTGGCTTCTCACTGATGAGGGAGTTGTTTGAACTCCTCAGACTCCTCGGTCCTTTCTCAGCATCACAGCATCTGGCAGAGATTTTCTTTACCCAGTGCCCAAGCCCGAGCTGCACACAAGCTCCTTCCTCATAGCAGAAACCCACACAGCATAGCCGAAATAGCTACTGCTACCAGTTCTGGATGGACCCCACAAATGTTCTTTTTTGCAAGATATTAGGCGTAATTTTCTAGTGATGAATTCTTATTCCTGGAAGGCAGACAGTGTGGGGCTTTTTATTCCAAAACAAGTTGAAAAAATTTTGTTAAATGAAATATGCCTGTCATTTCCATTGCCAGAATTATTCATTCTACTTTTTTGCCAGAGATGCTGTAAATGGCAGAAAGCTGGATGACCAGTAGGCTGTAATTTATAAAATATTTTGGGATATTTCAGTATGAAAAGCTCTACAAAAATGCAAGATATTAATAATGAACTTGACAGTCCTAGACTTCTCATATTTAAGGACAAATTCCCATTAAAGGCAAAAATGAATTTCAGATCTACTCTATTTTTCATGCCAACATAATTCAAATAACTGATCTTTAAACAAAATTATGCTTTATCTACTGTTGGGGTCAAAACAGAACTCAGCTTGGGAAATTTAACTTAATTCCTTGCCTATAAATTGAATTACTGATTTGGGTATTGCAAAAGAAAGATGACAAATATTGAAGTACTTGAGGAGACCATCTGCAGAGACAGCATTGGCTCCCCTCAGCTCCTGCAGTGGGTTCCTTGGAGCCAGCTGGAATCAGCACCTCAAAAACTGCATCCAGTACATCTGTTTGGTCTGTTTTCCTGGTTTTCATATTCAGAGTTCATTTTTGCACTCTATATATATATAGACCAACAATATTTTTTTTTTTCTGAGAGTTTGTGATTTCCCAGCTTAACTAACAACTCAGACCTCTGCTGTTGTCCCCTGAAGCACTCATATTGGGTCAAAACAGAGTCCATATTTTGTGGGATGAAACTTTTACCTAAAACAAAATGACCCAAGAGTGTTTTGCTAATGGGTGATTTTAAGTCCTCAAGCTGTTTGTTTGCAAGAGTAAAGAATCTTACCCTGTTTTTACTCTCTGGTGGTTTTGCAGTTTCCAGATTTTCTGTTTTCTGTTACCTATAAAAGATCTAAAACTTGTCAAATAGGACTTTTTATTTGATATGTTGGAAAGTCTTCTAATGTAGTCTGTACTAGTCACAACAGGAGAATTTGTGAAAGTTATGATTATACAATCACAGAACAGCCCAAAAGTGATCTGGTCCAAACTTGTACAGGAATGGGAGCCTATGGAAGATCATCTCGCACCGTGTCCCATTACTTCTGGAAAGCCTCCAGCAATGAAGATTCTACCACATCTCTGGGGAGGTTGTTCCAGTGTATGGTTTTACTCACCACAAAAATATTATTTCTTATGCCAAGATGAAACCACTCCTGGTGCAGTTTTACTGCTGAATTTTCCATGTGGATCTTTATGAGGAGAGAGGTTCCATCCTCTTTGTAGTCACACTTTAGATCCTGGAATACTGTGATGAGATCCCCTCTAAGCCGTCTTTCCTCAGATTAAAATACTTAACTCCTCCTGTCTTTCCTTACAGCACAGATTCTACAGCCTTTTGTTTATCTTCATTGGTCTCCTTTGGACCCCCTCCCATCAGTCCATGTCTTTTTTAGTTGTGGGGACCAGAACTGGACACAGTACTACAGATGTGGCCTGACAAGCAGTGTGCAGAACTGCATGATCACATCTCTACCTCTGTGCTAGTAATGTCCCTGTAGATGCAGCCCAGGATAAAATAAAAATAAATCCTGTGCTTGCAGTTGGGTACAGGATGAAAGAAGCAACCTGATGTTTCCCAGAAGGTAAACAGTGTAAATAATCAGGTATTGGCATTTGGGTTAAACACATTTAGGTAGTGGCAAACAGTATTTGTCAATAACTTTGCAGGACAAGTGGTGCTACGGGATTGCACACTGTAATTAGGTGAGCACCTTACTGAAGTATGCAATTTCCAAACATTATATCTAATATTAACATTTGGAAAATATGACAATTTTTAAAAATGAGAACCACCAAAATTTGTGCAAAGGCAATCTTACTTTAAAGGGTGTGGAAAAGTAAGCTTCAACGGATGGAAATCTTTCTTTTAAACCAAACCAATTGCAGTATCTGAAGAGAATCTAAATACCATCTTTTACCTAAGTCATGATTTTCCTAGTTTGACATGTGAATATGGAAGATCACGTCTTATTTTTGTTCTATTTTACGGAATAAAGATTATTTTGAAATTTTGACATTTCTTGTCCAAAGATTAAATCTGGAAGGGAATTGAAATGTGTCCAGGAAACCTCAAATGGTAAAATCTAAATAAATAAATTAATTATCTTAGATTAAACCAGAGTGGAGGTTTTTTGAGGGAGATACGTACCCTCACAGTAATATGCAGTATCTAATTTGTAACTGAAATATTTGAAAATATGAACCAAAATATGAATCAGTGAAGACAAAAAAAAAAAGTCAGTCAGATCTTGTCCTTGCCTTGTCCTGTTGATGGGAAATAAAATGCTTCAGGTTACATTTCTCACATTGTCTTAAAGTCTTGCTTTGTATGTGATTTCATTTGTTGGAACATTGTGCTTCTTCCTTGCCAATCCTAGTCCACCTGGCAATGTCCAGAAGTGTTTGACTCTTCAGTATCTTTTGTCAAAGGTCTAGCACAGACAGATGCCATGCCAAAAGGAGATGATCCATTTGCTGTGCATGGATCCTGACAGCCTACACAGAACACAGGTTTGTTCCAGCAGCACTGCACTTAATCTCTGTTCTTCCCCTTGTGGTGCAGTGTTCCAGCAGGGATGTTTTTCTCCTTCACCTTTAAATCAATGTTTTAAAATTTGGTAATCATACTGTTGGTGTTGCACGTAGAAAGGAGGAATTTCAGAGGGCTTCTGACAACTTACTGCTTTATGGAATATTGAATGGCATTTTCCCGAGAAAAGAGCTATTTCTCGCTCAGATTTAAATTTTCTGACTCTTTTCTTCAAGATATTTGAGCACTTCAGTAATTACTATCATTTTTTATAATGACAATAATATTTTGTTGCTAGGTCCCCTCTCACTAAAAGGTCTAAAATGATGGTGTTAAGACTTGTCAGAGACCTTTTCTGAGTGCAGATACCAACGCTGGTGTCCCACATCTCCGTCTTCAAAGGCTAGGAGATGAAGGACAAGGAAATTATACACATGATAAGGGAAACCCTTGAGCAACAATAAATACTGTTGACAAAGCCACGCATCAGTTCTGGTTTTGGCTGGAGTAGAACTAATTTTCCTCTTCTGCAGATGTCTGAATACTGCCTGCCTACAGGAAGCAGCACATTAATTCCTTGTTTCATTTTGCGTGTGTGGTTTTTGCTTGTCTTATTAGACTGTCATTGTCTCAATCCATAAGTATTTTTCCAGCTTTTACCGTCTGATTCTCTCCCTGATCTCACTGGTGGAGGAGTAAGCTGCCTGGTCTGTAGTTGTTGGCTGGGGTCAAACCATGGCAGCATTTGACTATAACCAGTGTACAAAATCTTTAAAAGCTATATTTTTTTTAGTTTTGAAACATTCTCAGTCGTACTTAGATTTGTGTGGATATGTATGCATAACCCACTTGACATCCATTTCCAGACCCCTCTTTCAACACAGTCAGTCCCTTTGGGTCCAGTTGTAGAGATTCCTACATTTTATTTTAAAGATCCTTGGTTAAAAGCTAAGAACTTAGTATGAAGATTTTGCTTCAAATTCAACGTATTTGAAACTTACATGAGAGCGCTAGAATGGCGTGGTTCTTTTCAAAGGATGGGTATTCATGTTTAGCTGGCATTATATTTTTCTTTATGCCTTGCTGGAGTGTAAGCCAAGCTCTTTGCTATAGAACTAATTCAGTAGCTCAGATCAGAAAGGATTATGTTATAGCAGGTTCTGAGCCAAACATTGTGCACAGGATAATTTGGTGCCTAATTTTTTCCCTCCTAACAATATGATTGAGCCCATTTTATCTGGAAATGCTTTTTGGTCTGAAATCATGAGTAATGATCATTTGGCAAGAGAACTCTTTCAGTGAAATACAATAAAAAATAATTTTGTGCTGAACTATCTAAGCAACAATCCTCTACACCCAGTTGAGTATGACCTTTTTTATCATTGTAACAGCAAAACCATGATCATTTAAATTCATAAACAGGGGTTAAATAGAAATAGATTTTGTTTTACTTATAACTTGTTGAGTCACTAGGAGTTTGCATAGTGATGGAAATGATACTGAACTTTTTTCTTTCTTTCCCTTTGAAACCGTCTGGTATTGGTAACAATGTGACATCTGTGGAAAGGGAAGTTGCTCAGAGTTCCATCAGGATTTAGCTCTTCTCTCACCCAGTGCATACCAGTCTTATCCAAAAATACTTCAGTGTCTGAAATACTTTTCTTTACTCTGTAAAGGGTACTCTAAATTAAGGTATATTAATCTAGGTTAAAGGAATTCCGTATTCATAATGTTATAAGTTAGCCTCGAATAATTGGCGGAGGCAAAGTTAATTAGATCGAATTAGTTTATTAAGCAAGCGACGGCAAATAAAGCAGCGCTGGGCGGCCGGGGAGTCACCGCTCCACCAACGGCTTGCGCCCCCCTTCCTAAAGTCCCCAATTTTATACTCTTCTTCTTCCGGTGCCACGTCATTCTTCCTGTGTACTCTGCGTCTGCGCGCGTTGTTACTAGGGGGTGTTTTTCTTCCTCCTGCTGGTCGCCGGGATGCAGGTTCCTCATCTTCCTCGGTGCCTTATCTGTGAACTTTACATACTTGGTTATGCGCTTACACAGCTTCTACTTTGATGTACATCATGTTTATTCTACAGGATATTTTGCGGTTTCTTGGGTTAAGCCCTATGTATGCAATCTGTCCCTTTTTAAGGACAACACATATCTTAACTTCAGACAGACTATCGAGCTAAGCCTTATGTATGCAATCCGTTCTTTTCAGGGACAACGCATATCTTAATTTCAGTTTTAATGAACAAACCATCTTAATGTGTCACAATAAGCACATTTTTTTCTTTCTGTGCTCCTCGGGTTTTTTAAGTCCTTAAACATTTATTTATTGTTATCACAGTGCAAAATTCACTCTTGGCTTTGAACACCTAGTTCATTGATTTTTTCTCTAGATTCACAGAGTGGAGAAATTCTACAAACCATAAAAGGAAAGTTTCAGAACTTTTAGTTCTGAATTTTTAAGCAGAGTGAAAGCAAATTATTTAAATCTATGTATGCAAATTAATTCTTTTCAGTGGCCTTAAGTAGTAAAAAGGAATGATGAGATTCCAGCTCACGAAGTGAATTTGATGAGAATGCATGTCCGACCATTGAAAATTAAATAATTCTTTCTCCCTCTCTCTCTCTCTCTCTCTCTCTCCCCCATTCATTTCACAGAAAATTTGAGAAGTATTCTATTACATTTAGCATAAATATACCTTGGGACATAAGTGCCACAGCAGCACTCTAATGATAATACAGCTAGTGATGTTATATATAAATACAGAAAACAAGCTGAAGAATTTTTTAGCTAATTGTTTGTTTACATTTCTTGATTTTTTTTTTAAGAGAAGCAAATAAAATGTCAACATAATTAATTATTTCCCTTGTAGAAAAAGAAAACTAGGAAGAAGAAAATTAATTTCCATTCCAGTTCTTGCCTTTGGAACCAGTGAATATTTGCTGCCCATGGAGTTTTTCCTGTAATGTTTTAAAACTGACATGTCTGTTACTTTTCTCTATGTCATAGTAAATAAAAACTATATTGACTTCTTGTAAGGCAAAGATATTGATTATACGCAGAAGTAATGCTCCCTACCAACTCATAAGTTTTCCTGGGAGTACGTTGTGCTGAACACAAGATAACAATTAATTTCCTTATTAAAACTTGTAAGACGTAGATGGTTAAAAATAAAACATTGCATTTCCTGCTTTCTGGTGTTATGTATTTACCAGGAGATTTCTTTCCTGGTGCATTCATTGTTAGGTGTACAAAACTATAAATGAGAAATTATATTTATGAGAACTGTTGTATGTATATTGTGGACCATGAATCCCTGAGTAAATTTTAATCAGAAATTTATGGACATTTAAAACAAACAACAGAAAGATTAAATAGTAATTTAGTAGAAAATTTAATGCACATTAACTCCATTCAATATTTTTATTCAAATTGGAGAAGAAAAAAATGTATGGGAAATATCAACAAGAAATAATCCAATCTGACACTGACGGATTATGAATTGGTGCAAAATAAGTATATATCTTCTTACATCACTCTCTTTTATCCACTCAAGGAGTTATTTGTGTATCTGTCATGCTTTCATAAGCATTTTCTATTTTCCCACAATATCCCTTGTGCCTGAAGTGGTTTAAAAGTAGGCAAACCCTTACCGGTATTTCCCAAGGGTTGAAGTAGGTTTTCCATTTCATAGAAGCAGTATGGTCTATTACAGCAGTTGAGAAAACTTTTGCTATAAATCCACCTGCATCTCCAAGCATTAAAATGAATAATGTCTGTCCCTATAAGCCCAGTTATCATATGATAAAATATTGTTTAAGACAGATGAGATGTAAAAGCGTTGGCTGTTCTCCATGAAGGCATTTAGCTGAGTGTGGTGGTGCACATGTGGTCACAGCTGACCTCAACGGGGAGCTGCGGTGGGTCAGGCCTTGCCAGACCCTCTCAAGATGTGGGAGAGGACTCAGCCGTAGGGTCAATAATCCCTCAGTATTTCCCTGTGACCATCGTGACTCAGAGTTCCCTCTCCATGCTTGGTCTCTCGGGGCAGCCTCCCACGAGGTCACTGGAAACAGCCACGCTTTTTTATCTGTTTGCACGACGAGGCTAGGGATGGGACCAGGGCGGCAGCTGTGCGGACGAACTCTCTGCCGGGCTTTAATGCTGCTTGAAAAAGTCTGCAAGGTCTGGTGTGTCACCAGCCACAGTCTGAGAAAAGAAATGAAAAGAGAAAAGCAAAACCACAGCATTGATTACAAGAATGGAGTTAAAATTTTCCTAGGCATTCATTTCTCCAGGAAGAAAGATCACAGCTGGAAGACATTCAAATTTCTCTGTATGCTGCATCCGAAACCAGAGTGCCAGCAGAAAAATGAAGAAGGGGTGACTGTATTTATTTTATTTCTGTTAACCTGAGCAGATGAGGCTTGCTGTGAAGCACTGCTTCACAGGCTAAAGGACACATAAAGGCAGGAACTAAAGGAAGCAGTAATAAAATTAATCCATAACAGTCTTCTGTAAATCATTGTTACACTTTAGCGCTTCCATCTTTTTCCATTCTGACACCAGTAAAAATGAATTCACTGAGACATGGCATTTGACTTATGATGCTTTTTATTTTCACAAAGACATAAAATGAATAAAGTAACACAATTATATTTCAATCCAGCATCATAGCTGTGTGCATCTTTAAATCTAATAACTAATTGAGCCTTATTGATTTTTTTGAAACATAATCATTTATGCTAAACTGAGGTAATCTTTTCTGCAGTTAAATATTGATTTTTACAATGGCATGTCCTATATAATATTTTTAGAAATTATTATTACATCTTTTTTTTTTTTACAAAAGTAATACACCAGATGTTGCAAAATGAGCACTGCCATTCATAGGGAACACAGTAGCCTAGAACTTGACAGCAGAAGTTATACCACTTAATTTTATCACCTCTTATATATTTTTTCCATTAAGAAGACTCTCCAAAAAATAAGAAGCCTCATTTGAGGTCATTTTAGGATGTACTTATCTTTTTTTTATTTGGCCTTCAGTAACAGGCCTTTCTTATTTGAGTGATTCTGCTGGAGTTTCATAGGAAGTCAAGGTCTAGCTATGTGTTCACATTGTATTGGAGCCACTATAGTTGAAAAGAATGGGGTGTCACCTGTAGATAAGATGAAAATGTCTACATTAATTTATTTACAAAAAAAATTGTCTTTGACCCAAGATTCACCCTTGAGGGCAACAGTTTGACTTTTCCAGTGGCATGTAGCCATCATGAGGAGAGAAAAGTTCATAGAATAAATGTGCGGAAATTCTGTGAAGATATTGAAGATAAAGAGTGAAAGCTTGCATGCAATTGAGACTTATTTGGGGAATTAGGAAACAGAGAAACACAGACTGGGGATTTCTGATTAGGATTTCTGGTCAGATGAGCTGCATTTATCCCTCATCAGTCCTGTGTTCTTTAGAAACCTAAAGACAAATCAGACAGGCAAATTATTGGGCTTTATGTGTATTTCATCATGTCTTATTAGCATAAAGTAGATCAATAATTTTTAATGCTCTTAGTGTTAACTGATCATCTACTCCAATCAAATGGAGTCATGAAATAGATACCAATCAACTCCAAATTTGCCTTACAACATGCAATGTGATGTGCTTTCATGCAATTTAACATGCAATATAAGTTACACTACTTTGGTGTTACTGAGCACATACAGAATAGATTTCATGCTTTTCAGAGAAATATTTCATCAATGAAATTTATCTTTATTTATCTAATTGGAAATGCAGAAAAAGATGATTATGTTTGAAGTATTTCATTATTCGAAGTGGCTTTTATTAAAATAAAAAGGGAAAACCAGTCAAACCTTGCCAAAGAAATCACAAAACAACAGATGTCTTGAAAGTATGCAGATTTATTCAATACGCTTTTATATAAGGTCACATAAGATGAACTTTTTTTAAATTAGTTTTTATTTTCTCCATATTCAGGCAAATATCCATTGATCTTATGCTTCTTTTCTTCACAATGCTTTACTAACAGGAACAATAATAATGAACTATAAATCAGTTATAAACCATTATCGATGTCATAAAGTCATAATCTTGATTTAATAACTTCAGTTGTAATCAGTCCCTGTAAGACAGATTCTGATTTGCAGCCTCCAGTAGTCCTGCCAAGGCAGAAAGGAAGGTGTGGAACATAAATTTAAGATTCAGGAGCGCTGAACGGTTTGATGATTTGGAGCCAAGTAAAACCCTAAAGCTGGTGAAACATCTAAACCATAAGGATAAGGTGAAAAGAACAGGAGAGATGCATATGCTCTTAATGAAGCTAAATGTAGCACTCTGAACTGAACAGACACACTCTGTACGTGCACATATGTACATATATGTGCAGAAATACGCACAGCAGCCTGTGTCTTCTGATGAATGGGGTAGGTTTGCTAAAAACCTGTCCTCAGAATATTTGTATAAATGCATTACGTAACTCTTTAGCATGCAATTTTGACAAAAAAATTTCTTGCAGCATTTATAATTCTCCCTACTATTAATTTTCCCAAGCACTGAACATTGCACAGAAGGAAATTGTTTTGACACACTTTGATAGAAGGTCTGTGAAGAAAAGGTAAAAATCCCTTTCTTTGTGTGTATTTCACTGGAAGCATTCAAGGTCACGTGTGATAGGGCTCTGAGCAACCTGATCTAGTTGAAGATACTTCTGCCGTTGTGGGGGGGTTGGACTGAATGACCTCTAAATGTCCCTTTCCAAGCCAAAACACCCTGTGATTCTATGATTCTATTTTTGCCTACAAGTTTGATTCTCCCCACTGCCATTCTGTATAAAACCTGTGTAGAGTGGGAAGAGAGGGACTGGTTGCATCCAGATAATATTTTGAAGCTTCTGCCCAAGTCAAAAGCAAGAGCAGAGCGATGCCTCTGAAGGAATAAAAAAACTATAAACTGTGAACTGTCTTGTGCGAAATTAACAGAAAGGACTTAAGTTTGGGATAGTTATTTCTTATCTGAACTGATTTTGCTGTAACTATTCCTATTTCTGTAAGATTTTTCAACTTGCAGGATTATGTTAGGTAATTCATAGCTATAAAGAAATAAAATGTGTCACTTCGTTCAATCTCGTTTTTTCATACAGACAGTGTTCATTCCTTGTCGAAGACTGAGTGTTGAGAGTGGTTGGTTAAGAGCTGCTCAGTCTGGATAGGCAACTGCTTGTGATTTTCATGTAATTGATCCTTTCATACTATTGTTGGAAGGATTTGGGCCAGCTGTGATGTTACATTTGCATGAGTTTATGCAAAGAGCAGCCATTCAGGCAAAATGTCACTAGGCTTAGCAATTGCCGTGTGCTTTTCATATACTTGTTGGCGTGTGGGATTCTCTTCAGGGATTTCAGAGATTTCAGAGCAGATGTTTCTCATATCAGTGTGAAAATACTGTATTGTCAATTGCAAGTTTTATTTTCTAAAACAAAATACAGTGAAGAAGAAATGAGGAAGATGGTTATGAGGAAGATGCTATGAGCAAATATTCAGACCAAAGCTTTCCAAAGCCCAGCCATATTAAATCAGGGCTTGGACTGAAGCCCAGTTTTTGCTCTAACTTCTCTCTCCTGAAAAACCATCAAGGTTTTCCATTCTCACCTAACTGCTGCAAAGAAACAGAGCCTCTCTTTGTTCAAGCTTCACCTCTACAACTCCTTCCCTCACAGGCGTTAAGAATTATCACTGTTTCAGCACTGTTTATCTACAAAAGTGTAATAGTATCTTCCTCATTTCCCAGAAACCAAAGAAAATCCTGACCGAAAAGATATGCCTCCAAGATAATCCATCCCAACTGAAGACCTGCTAATACCTGAGGAGTCTTTAGGGAAATGTGCAGGACAAAGCTACAGGAATCTCAGTTTTTGATAATTTGTTTCTTTAAACAGCAAAAATTTATATCAATGATAGTTGTTTGGGATTTTTTAAGTAGCACAACAATGACTGTAAGATTGGACTCTGGATCACCTTTCTGGCCTAAAAGAATCCTTTTAAGAGATTCAGTTTTCTCAAAAACCTGAATAATGTCATATTTTTAGGGATGTTCTTAACGGAGTATGGTCTGCAGCTCTGAACAGTGCTCTGTTAATGACTTCTGAACCACTTATCCAGCAGCCCCTTCATGCACTCTTTCCAATGCTACAGACATGCCCTTTCCCATTAGTGGCCTCAGGCCATTCACCACAATAGTTAATGCACAGAAAAACATTAAAAAGTTTGTGTAAGAGCAGTCTAACATAAAACCTGATTGCTAAAAGCACCAGGCCACATCTCACAACTTTAGTTAACAAGGGGCTATTTAGACAAAAGCATTATGTGCTGCAATTCTAAACATCACGACAGAGGAAATTCAGGCACAGAGGTCTGAAAATAATAGAGAACTTTGCATGACATAATTCTGAAAATCCTGACAGATCAGGAGGTGTCTGCACAGCACGTTCCTGCATGGCTGAGGTTCCAGCCCTCAGTAACCTTCTGTCTTGTTGGATGTATCACCAGGGCCCTCTTCTCTCTGACTAAATCCTTCTTGCAGGCTGAGCTGCTGTGCCAGAATCCACTCACAGCTGCCTGTAGGCACCAAATTTCGATGTGGTTTGGACACAAAAGTTTAATATTGTCTAGAAGTTCATTGTAAGTTGCAACAAACTGTAGTTGGCAAGGCTTTCTACAGTCAAAGGTATCTGGGTGACTTTAGAAATAATCAACATAAGCAGAGTTATCTGACTTATGGTGCTTTTAAGAGTAAGGTTATCTTATATTCCCATAACTGAAACTAAATATATGTTGGCCTTTTATTTTATTTCCTTAGATTTCTTGTTCCTTCATCTAGATTACAAAAGACAAGTCTGGGTAATAGGCCTATATAGATAGTTGCTCTTAAGCAGTGCTAGAGCATTATTTTGTATCTCCATTGAAATGTGGTGTAAACAGGTTGGTAATTTTTTTACCAAGGATTTCAGTAGCTCAGCTGTATTGCAGTGATTCAAATTAAGTTATTGATTCTTACCTAATAGTCCCTATTACATGTTATTTTGAGATATCATTTTTTTAGTTTGTCTTCTATTTTTTCATCAGTCACTAGTTTCAGATTTTCATACACCAGTTATTTGGGAAAAATGAAATGCTCTCTTTTACTGCAACTCTCTAAGCACTTCATTGTAAGATAAGAATATACCATTAACATCTGGGCATCTTTCATTTTGGCTTCATAATATCTTTGAAAACTTATTTCTCAGTTCAGTAGTAGATATGAATTGATTGAAGCAAAACTTATTTGAGATATACCACTTGAAAGACAAATCAAATAAACAACCAAAATGATGCTAGTAATAGTCTTGTTATCAGAAACTCTTTTTTCATATGATAGCATCTATCAAAATGTGATAAAATCCTAAAGCCACAAATCCCTATAGCATTTATATGCAGCAGCAACAGCAGCAAAAAAATCAAGATCCTGTTCAAGCTTTTGTAATCTAACCCCTGTGCAAATTAAAAGGGTTGCTTTGCATCTAAACTGAGCTTGAATGTGAAGGAAAAATACAGGAAATCAACTACAGAACTGACAAAAGAGAGAACAACTGCCTGAGGACAGTCCTGAGAAGAGCCTAGAACAAATGCTACCCTATTATTTTCAGAACTATGATTATTTCCGAGACATTGATGGTGCATACAAGAAAGAACATTGCATCATTTATGATACAATACTTTATATTACTGGATCATCTTTATGCTGAAACAGCGTTAAGAGCATTAATAACATTGTAACTTTTTCATTAATACAGTATGAACATTGTGAAATTTAACTGTTTCCAATAAAACAGTTTCACAGCAAGACTGCTAACACTGACACAATATTTTCCTAGGTCTGAGTGGGTATTTTGTAGACTGAAATCAACAAAATAGAATAAAATATCATGGAGGGTCACTACTGATTGTAATCACGATCCTGAAGTGCAAGCCTTGCAATACCCAAGAACTAAATATTTCAAATTAGTGAACTAAATATTAGCAAATTAGTGGGTTCGTTCACTATTCACTTTCATTTCCCTTGTTATGTGTTTAAAATAGCACTAGGCTATAATTTTGGGGACAGGTCCTTGCTGCATCAGAAGAAGGAATGAACATAAAAGGATACTGAGCCATTGAGATAACTTCATCTGGTCTTCTTGAACTGATGGCAGTAATTATTAGAAGAAATTGTGGATGATCCCCCTTCATTCTTCCATCCAGGTGTGAGAGACTGACATGTTAAATGCTAATGACTCAAAAAATCAGCCACTTGCAAAAGCAGCAGGTGCTCTACTGAGGTCAGGGTTGCACCCCTCAGCTGAAGGGGAGGAGGAGAATTTGTGTGCATGGTGGTGAAATCTCTGATCCACAAAGGACAGAGAGGGAATGCACCCATCACCAGAGCATAACCAACACAAACCAACCTTTATGTAGCAACAAGCTTGTATTTACTGGGATCATACATAAACAGATGCAATACATCTGCAAGGACTTTTGCACAGTTACAATTTTGTAACATTTAATATTGAATTTTAATGCAACAGATATAGCCAGCAAAATTAAATAAAAACATAAAAGAATGGTCTATAATTTGCTCAATTTACTCATGAACATTTCCATTTGAGTCTTGTTATATAGGTGTCAAGAAAATATCACAGTCATTAAGTACTGCAATAACAGTGGCATTTTAGGCAAGTCATGAATGATGTTTTACCAAGCACTTTGAGCAGGCAGGGAAGCAGCTACTAGTATGTATCATTATCTCCTATTAGTAATGTACCGATTTTGAAAGAGGAATATTCATTGCCATAGCAATAACTTGATGACAGTTTTCAAAAACATCCCACTAGGAAAGAAGGTGACGGAGGACTGGCCTGATATAACCTATGTACCTTTAAAACTACACCTCTCCAGTTAAATTAATGTAACGCAGCACACAGCAACCACGAGTGTGGATTTTCAGTTTTGAACGTGTCTTGTCAGCGTGACTTTATTTTGCTCTTATCACCGTGGCTCATGATGAGACAGGAAACGAGGAGGAGGAAACTGTAACAAAGGTGGACAGTTGAAACCTATACAGAAGAGAAATCTGAGAAGAGAGGAAAAAGGAGAGGAGATTGTTTGTCTCAGAGAAAGAAGGAAGGACCTAAACAAAAAGGCGGCTGTGGACAGAAGGAGAAGAATGGGGCAGGATGATGAGCAGTGCACACACTTGTGAAAGCAAAGTTGCAATAAGGCAATGAAGAGCACAAGCAGTGGCAGTGCAGATCGGGATTATAAATTGGATGGGGACTGAGGGGGAGGTATTTGTACAGAAGTAGTCTTGTTTTTTCATCTTGGCAATCTGTACACTCTTCCCTGAGGCCAAATTCGCACTTATACTTGACATGTGAGAAAGTCTCAGACACAAGAAATGTATTGTAAATGGAAACATATTTTCAATGAAAGGCAGTTCCTAACAGCAGAAAGGCAGCAGCCTCTCCATCAGTGACGAACAGCAGAAGTGCTCCTATACCCCTTCACAAAGAATGCAGCTAATGATACACCAGCACCTGCGGATGTGACTTACCTGTCACCTTGCACATTCCTCCAGTATGATTGGCCTAAGTAAATCAATGTATTTTATTGATATCTGTTAGGATATTTATTAAAAAATAGTCGTAGAGCTTTCCCCCTTACTAGGATAGTACCATTAAAAAAAAATTAGAAAAAAGCTCATGCTGAGTTTTCCTTTTCCTCAAGTCCAAGCTGTGATGTAAAGTTGGCAGTTTGACTCCACACTGAAAATGCTGAGAAGTCCTCATAATCCAAACATTATCACCCAGACACATACCCAGGGAAGTAACATATTTTACAAAATTAATTCTTACAGACTTTTCACTCCAAGTTCCCTCTCTTGTAAGTGAAATTAAAAGGTTTTTTGGTTTTGCGTATTTTTTTTATTTTGGGGAGGAGAGGGAGGGTTGCTGATTCTATGGCTACTTTGAATGCTGGAGCCAAAGCTCAATATCTTTCACTTAAGAGCTACCAGCTGAATCAGCAATAGTTGAACCAGAGAAACAGAACATATTTGCTGAATGTAGCTGCTTTTGTCCCCCTTCCCTTCAGGCTGACCATGTAAAATGTCTTTTTGTTTTTATCTGATGTAATTTCTCTTATACATGTGAAAGGAATGCAAGAGCAATCTAGTTTGGCAATGTTGAAGATACATTAATTATATAGAATATAGTGAATGATATATATGTTGAGATACACATATCTTAGTTTCTTTGTCCAAATTCCTGCTATTTGCCCAGTAGCACTGACATTCTTCTGATATTTTTGTGAAGGCTTTCCTGTGAAATCCATCACATTTTCCACAGCGTTCTTCAATCCAGGATATGCTGAGAATGTACCTTGCCCTGCTCTGTCCCTCTAAGCCCTCTGGGTACATTCAGCAACATATTGCAGCATCTGGACCCATGGAGAGTTTTCCCCCAGATAGCCTTTGCTTTATCCTCTAAAAGGTTGCTATGGGAACACAGTGAGGCACATCTGATAAGCCCTTAAAGCATCACCCAATTGTTTTTAGGTCTAATAACTTCAGAAGGGCTTCAAAGGGTTGTTTGGAGATTTGTTTTGGTTGTAAAATAAAAGAAAAACAAACCTATGTATCAAGTACCAGTCGTGGTCCTTTCTAACAAGGTACATAACCAGATGACAACTTATATCTGTCGGCATAACCTGTGTGTGGGACTTTAGCAAAGGAGAACTTAATAAAATATTTATCAGTCAGAAAACTCACTTTATTCAGACAAACTGTACTCAGGAAGGGCTCACTTTAAACAGAAAACTCAGCTTTGTGGGAACTGACCAGCAGCATCACTGTAAATGACCAGTTCTGTCACACCTTAGCACAGACAGGGCTCTAATAAAACTATGAAAAGTAGGCAGTTTTTGTACCCTCAAGAAAATTTCTTCACATGCGAGATAAAGAGATTTTCGGGCATTTTGGTTGGGCTTTTCTTATGGGGAGGGTGTAGAGAAATCTTATGTGGAACATACTCCGTAGCTAGATTTGACAATTTTGTTCTCAGTGAGGCTTTTGGCTGTGTTGACAGAGCTGATAAAGCTAGCACACTTAAACCCACACTTTTTTGCTTATAATGACACAATCTGTCCATGATGTAGAGTCACGTTGATATCTCTAAAGGAAACATTTTTATTTGTCCTGATTTTCTGTATTTTCAGTAGTATAAAAGTATCTTTATATTCAAAAGACACACAGTATCTGAGTTCTCTTACAGCGTATCCCATTCCAATCTCCTCTGAGAACAGGAGCAACACGGAACACTGAGAACATAAAGAGTTTCTGTTCAAATAAATATATAAAGTTTATCCAAAAGGCCAAGAAAAATACAATTAAACCAAATTTGCTACATGGCAGCAAAGTAAGATTAGCTAATTGAGGATGTAATTTGTAATACTATTACTGTGAGTACAGTTCACATCCTTGTAGTTTTATTGCATCAGTTTAGGGGTTTGTTGTTGTTGCGACATAAAATTAACCATTCAAATTTGCTCTGGGCTGAAACAAGGCTTACAGAACACCACTTAGTGGCAACTGCATTTCTTTCCCTACGTCAATAGCAAAACATTCCTTTTCTCCAGGGTATTGTGGTGCGTGATTGGAGTATATGTAGGAGACAATAGTTGAATTTGAAGCTCGTGCTGATAAGAACCAGCCATTCCAGAATTTTAAACATGCCTCAAAACATGGTCTCCAAGTTGGGGCAAATGCTGGGAAACATCTGGAGTAAAGCCCAGTCCTGCTGTTTTCCAGTTATTCCTTATTAGGGAAAGGTTAACAAGGGTTGTGTTGCAAAGGAACATAAATTAGAAGAGATTAAGGTTCCCCTGACTCCTCTGATAAGAGCCAGGGCTGGATCTGTGATGTAGGAAGCACACAGCTATCCAAACATAAGCTTTGTTCCCTCCTGGGTCTGATGATGAACACATCTTGGAGGTAAGGACACTATAGCCAAGTGCTAAATAAACATCAGGCATAACTATTCAGGTGCCTACTTCCACACTGCACTCTACGCAATTGTCATGCTGTTTCCCACACACATCTACTGCTCCATGTAATCAATGCTACATTGAATTAAAAGCCTTTGTCTGAAACTGTAAGTTTAGGTCTTTAGGAAATTCTCTAGGTTAAATCAGGGTATTTGTCAGAATGCTCCTGAAACTGGTTAAGCCAAATAATTCGCTTTCTCCTACAAAATCATCTGCTCACTTTCATTATAATAGCCCATCTGGAAGTTTCTCCTTCTCCCGTACATGTCTGTGAGACTCTTATTGAGTCAAGAAACAAGTAAGCTAAGCCAGTCATAACTTATTTCCTCTGCTCTTAAAAGAGAAATACTTATTTATGCTCTTGCTTTATTTAATGGAGAAATCATTCAGAGCAAAACAAAAATCCCAGGCTCATTAAGCACAACCATTTTTCCAGAGTTATCCTTATAACATTCTCTCTGGAGAAAGGATGGTGCCATCTGCATGTAGTAAGAATTGCAGTTAAATAGAGATCCTGGTAAGTCAGCTTTCAGCAAGCCTTTTCTATTAATGCATTTGGTCATGGCAACTTTCATACTACTAATACAAAAAAGTGCCCGAAAAATTACGATGACCTCTTCAATAAAGCTACTTAGAAAAAAGAAAGCCCGATCAATGGACTTCTGTTCATAGACCTTGTGAATTTGGAGGGACACCAGACACCACGCAGCATGAAGTCTTGCACAAAAACCACAGACCATGACAAAGGTACCCTAACAATGGTGCCGTATACTTTTGTGTCACGTGCTCTTTCTCTTACAACTCATCTATAAGCAACATATGGAATACACATAGGCAAATTTTTGGCAAAACACTAAGTTGACTACATGCCAATCAACAGATTTATCTGCATAGACAGGGTGTCAGGACTGCAACATGTTTTCTCACGCAGTTAAAGAGCTGTTTCAAAGGCAAAAGATGTATTTGCAGTGATAGCATGATGGAGACATCAGTAAGCTATTGGTAAGTCTGAGTAAAAGTCTTTAAATTATCTTGGAAAAAAAGGAAGGATGTTGGAGGATGGGATCTGGCATTGCTGTGTGAGATCAGGCAGTTTACAGAGGCAAGAGTGGAGTGAGCTCAGTGTTCAGCTGGCTGCTCCTATGTGCAGCTGTGGCAATCTCTCTATCCTGTGCTCGTGTTCCTCTTGGGTGGTTTAAGAGCCTCTGAGAGGCTTTCCTCTAGGGGGGAAAAGAATTCCCAAAGAAGTAATACCAAAAAATGGGTACTTTTTTTTTCTGGGAATCCTTATACCAGTCTTGCCAGATTGCTCTACTTGTACCTGCTGTGAAAGCTGTCACTTGTCTCAGACTCAGTATCTGTTTGATGCTTGTCAAGATTTCTCTCTGCCTTCAAATTTTCTTTTCACAAAATCATTTCTGCAGATTCTAATAGTCCTTTGCAAGAGTATATAAAGTACATACAAAGCATATAGATTTGGTGCTCACTGTACCTAGCTGTGGGACTGATGTCTACTCAGTCTCAACATCTCTTACAGGCTTATTTTAGCTCTGACACTGGTTGGGCTAGTTAAATAATGGGTCAGAAATTATTTTGGCAGATGCCAATTTGCTGTTAATGTTACCACAATGAAGACTTAAGATTTTCCAAGTCTAAGAAGTCTGCCTGCATGCATTTTAAAGGATACAGCAGCATTTGGATTGTTCACTGTGATCTGTGGGACCTGTAGTAAAATAAGAGCCTAAACTAATTTTCCAGGTTTATGCCAAGCACACAAATCTCTAAAATTTTTAGGATACTCATCACAGAACCAATTTAATTACGATAGCTAGCAGACATTGCAACAGGGTAAGATAGTGCTTTTGTATTGATTTGTGGAAGTGGAGAAATGGAAGGAGGGACTGCACTTTTCAGCATGTACCAGAATCTGGAGATCTGGAGATTTTAAAAGCCCAGTACAGGGATTTGTAGGAATGAAAAAGTCAGAGATGTTGATGTGGGAAAAGATTTGATCGCAGTAAAATCTAGACAGTGATAGGCACAATAATATGGAGACTGACAGGTTAGCTCACACGAGATGAAATGTGGGAAGTGAAAGAACAGTACAAACTGAATGAAGTGTAAGAGGAAAGGAGAGCAGCAGCTTTAATGGTGTACATGCAGGTATTGCATCTGATCTGTGAAAACTAAAGATACAATTCTCAGAATTTCAGGAGCTATATTATCTATATATTCCTATACTCATAAGCTGCATTGATAATATCTTAGGGCAAGATGGAAACATTCGGAAAATACTTTTGTTAGATGCTACTAGTTGAATCTAACTGAATAGAGATCATTATTTACCCTAAGTGAAAAAAAAATTGTCCAAATACATGGACATGCATTCCCTTGCTACTCATTAGCAAAATATAAGAGAAAGAGGAAGAGAGAGAGAATTTAATCAGAGAAAATTTCTAACCCTTCATGTTAATTTGAAATTGGTTTTCCTGGTGAAATTCTCATATAGCGGGATTTCTCTCCTGTGAGAATAAACTTGATGACTGTGGCTGAAATGGAATGACAAAACTCAGAGGGTCTACAAAAACTTAGCAATTTTTATTAGTAGATTATACACATGGCATGGAAACTGGTATGTTAGTCTCTTACAGCATAAACACACAGTGGTGGATTTTGAGTAAGGGGTAGGAAGAAAGAGGAGAGAGAGGAAGAAGGGAGGGAGCGAGGAAGGAA